>JAWPHD010009974.1:0-98358 GCA_037043455.1 Cyrtodaria siliqua
AAACCAGATATTCGTCTTCACCACAACACTATGGAACAAAGGACAATGCTATGACAACGTCACTGGGATCTTTATAGCACCTGTTGGAGGGGTATATATGTTAACGGTTCAGGTGTGTACATATAAAACACATATATACTTCGCAATTGTTGTAGATGATGAATCCGTTACCAGGATATTACACCAGGACACGTCTAGTACTACATGCTCTACAGCGGATTCCATCACTGTTCTGAAGCCTGGAATGCGGGTGTGGGTGAAGTGTACATCTGGATCATCAAGTATCATCTTGTACGAAAGTCCTGATTTTTATTGGAATACATTTTCGGGAGTACTAATTCACAAATAAGGCAAAAGTTAAGTTCAAAATAAATGGCTGACAAGTGCCAAGTTGGCAATCATGTAGCTGCACACGATTCTGATATGTACATTTTAAATCAAGTGTATTTTTTACAATTGTCGCAGATGATGATGCCATTTACATGGTGCGTCCAAATGACACGACTTTGTCTACATGGTTTTCAGCCAGTGACATAGCCGTTTTGTAACTTGATACATTTGTTCGTCAATGCTGGAACACAAGCTCGGGTGCAGTTTTTCGAAAATAAGCTCACGGTTTTAAATTCTGAATTACTAGATATTTTATAAGATGATATACTGTAAATTGGTACTGTATATACTTCATACGATAAATTTAAAATATACATTTGCTAAACATTATATGCGTAATACACATACAATCTTACACCGTCTCCCTATGTTGCTTTTAGTGAAGGCGGATTGTATTAGAATGAGGGTGCTACCGTGTAATTACAACGGTCTCTGTTAAATGTCATGTTACACAAGGAATCCCCATACACCACCGCAGCCTAACATTATCTCCCACAACAAGATGACACCGTACCCACACAAAACTTTAAAACATAAATGTATCATGTTACAAATGGGGTTATATGAGAGCCAGAAAGAGCGATGTGCCATATCAATTTCTGGCAAACCTTGGCTTCCTTTCGCAATGTCAAACATATGCTAAAGTATTACTACAACTTTACATTACATCCAAAAGTTACTTAAGTACCAAGCTTTCTTATCCAAAGATCTTCTATTAACTGTCTATACATCCGACCTTCATGAAACACTCTTTGCGATAATGTTAACGCAAATCATTTTCATTGTGATCATTCTGACGTGACATAAATGTTTCGTGAAATAGTTTTTTTCTTTGAAAGGCCAAGAGGCCGTAATATTGAATAAACGAGTAACATTTTGAAGTCTAAACAAATAATAGCTATAATTTATAAACGAACCATGATGTCATTTAATGATTCGATACCAAAACTAAAAATCCCATCATACGGGTGTTTTTAACTTTATCGGCAACGTACAAAGCTACTTACAATTCAATTTTAGAAGTATGCCAGAAAAAAATCAGCATTGAAAAAAATAATTAGGAGTGAAATGTGAATCCAGCTTATAAAGTTGCTATTTCAGTACAAAACATGGCACATTTGTAAAAAAAGAAAGGCAACACGACCGTAATACTTTAGCGAGTGAAATGCAGAACAAACTACATGCATGTTAACCATGTCATCATGTCGGGTACCAGTAAACAAATACTGTGTACTGGGAACCAGTATACTCGTAGGCTAGTATTAATGAATGAATGAATGGTTATAAACCGAACTCATCATCTAGATATATCTCGATACATGGATATGAAACGTTTGTATAAAGTATCTGTATGATTTCTATACACAACAAAACAAATTAACGGCAACTGAATTATGAATTTATCTTGTTAAATAAAAGATAAAACTCTCGTTTAATCTCGATATATAGTACCTAAAATCCAACTGTAACTCAGTTATAATCATCCTCTTTAGTTAGTACACACCAAATAGCATCAAATAACGATGTTCACATTTTCTAAGAATCGAGTTTCGAGTAGAGAATATCTAGTTTCGAGTAGGGAATATCGAGTTCGAATAGAGAATATCGAGTTTCGAGTAGAGAATATCGAGTTCCGAGTAGAGGATGTCGAGTTTCGAGTAGAGAATATCGAGTTTCGAGTAGAGAATATCGAGTTTCGAATAGAGGATGTCGAGTTTCGAGTAGAGAATATCGAGTTTCGGGTAGAGAATATCGAGTTTCGGGTAGAGGATGTCGAGTTTGCAGTGGAGAAAACGAGTTTCGAGTAGACAATATCGAGTTCGAGTGAAAAATATCGACCCAGCTTCCAGTATAAACACAATGGAGTGCGTGGTTCAGTGGTAGAGCGCCGAACTCCTGATCGAGAGGTCGTGGGTTCGATCCTCGCCTATTTATCCTTGAGCAAGATAATTAATCCACATTACTTAGTACTGGTTCTACCCAGGAAGCCATCGAGAGTGATTTATCTAAGTTGCAATAACTTGTTTCGCAATCGATGTAAAATAAATATGTTAAAACTAAACTATAAACACATAAGTAATCGGTATGAGTGAGCAGAGTGCCAAAACAATAGTAACTTTGAACTTAAAATGTATACTGGCATTCCTTAACATGAAAAAAAACGTGATGAAAAAAACAATGAAAGTTCTGGCATTCCTTAACATTTAAACGCGTGATGAAAGAAAATCACCCTAAAACACCAAACAAAAATGATTTAAAAACATGTTAATATGAATATAATATAACAAACACATATATAAAAATTTCCTAAAGTGGAGAGAGAAAAAAATAATTATTTTCTGTTTTCCGTTTGTCTCTAGATCAGGTGAAGGCAATAGAGGTGTGAGACCATCACCTTGTCCGACGTCTTATAATGATTTTCTCTACTCGAAACTCGATTTCGTCTACTCGAAACTCGATTTTCTCTACTCGATATTAATCTCAACTTGAGACTCGATATTTTCAACTCGAAACTCGAGAAAGTCAGTACGTCAACTCATAAATCTATCGTGCCATCTTGTGACTAGATTTTATTTTTCAACTGTATATTTTGTTAACAGATTCAATCGTCAACATTTCAAAATTCTTATCATTCTAGAAACAACCAAAGGCTGTTTTAAAATACCCCAATTATCAAACAATATAATTATGTATATAAACTGGAAGTGTAGTGCGTGGGCCAGTGGTAGTACGCCGAACTGTAGATCGAGAGGTCGTGGGTTCGATCCTCTCCGCGGCTGCCTTATTTATCCTTGAACAAGATTATTACTCCACATGTATCTATATTGAAATTGTTAAGTTATTATACCAGAATAGTAGCTAGTGTATTACACTCAGTACATCTGATTAAACGAATTACATTTTATTAAACTCAGTACATTTTATTAAACTCAGTACATTTTATTAAACTCAGTACATTTGATTAAACGTATTACATTTTATTAAACTCGGTACGTTTGATTAAACTCAGTACATTTGATTAAACGCATTACATTTGATTAAACTCAGTACATTCGATTAAACTCAGTACATTTGAGTACACGCATTACATTTGATTAAACTCAGTACATTTGATTAAACTCAGTACATTTGATTAAACTCAGTACATTTGATTACACTCAGTACACTTGATTAAACTCGGTACATTTTATTAAAATCAGTACATTTGATTACATGCATTACATTTTATTAAACTCAGTATATTTGATTAAACTCAGTATATTTGTTTAAACGCATTACATTTGATTAAACTCAGTACATTTGATTCCACGCATTATATTTGATTAAACCCAGTACATTTGATAAACGCATTACATTAAACTCAGTACATTTGATTAAACTCAGTACATTTGATTAAACCCAGTACATTTGATAAACGCATTACATTTGATTAAACTCAGTACATGTGATTTAACGCATTACATTTGATTAAACTCAGTACATTTGATTACACGCATTACATTTGATTAAACTCAGTACATTTGATTACACGCATTACATTTGATTACACTCAGTACATTTGATTAAACTCAGTACATTTGATTAAACGCATTACATTTTATTAAACACAGAACATTTGATTAAACTCAGTACATTTGATTAAACGTATTACATTTTATTAAACTCAGTACATTTGTTTAACTCAGTACACCAAACAATGCGCATTGTTTCATTGTTTGTTGTTGAACGGTTTTGACAGAATTCGTCAGTTTTTATTTTGGTACGTGTTTTTGTTTGTAAGTTCATGCATTCTTGCTGAAGAACTAATGACAATAAGTTCTTAAATAAAATCAGCTATTTTTCTTTTTCATTGTCTTTAATAACTATCTATTGTTTTAAATAGTTACCACATAATCAGTGTTATAGTGGATCAAGCTGTGTGAGCTAAGTTTGTTTGACAATATAAAAAAAGCTATGAAAAGGCCTATTTAAAACATCAACTTCTTAAAAGATTGGATGAACATTGACCGTTTCCTATAATATAACGAAATAATCTATGATTATAAATTACAAACAAATCTTAAAAGAGCAGTTCGGTGATATCTACACATCTCGTTCGTTCGCTTTGCAATAAATTATTTACCGCCTAATCTAAAATAGCTATCCATGGCGCGTAACCATAGTTAAGAAACAATAGACGGGTCTTTTATTGTACTCGTATATGGTCAGTGCGATGTGTTTTGGTGGTTTATGGTTCATTTAGTTAAGTGTTTTTACAGAATAACATGCTTTTGAAAAATTCTAAAATAAATTAATAAAATAAATAAATAAATACCAATCCAGATGTACTCCCTTTAAATGATTATAATTTGATAGGCGTTAGTTGGAGCCAATGTAAAATGCACTCAGCTAGAATTAGTGTATTCTTTGAACCTTCGCCAATGTGCAAAAACAAGTCACAAGTTGTCGTGCATAACCTTGAAAACATTCCGAAAACTAGAAACATACTGCATTCTTATCTTACTAGACTGACATATCTTGAAACGAGAACGAAAACTTGAGTCATCATATAAATGTTGTATACCACCTAGAAGTTGACTAAATCTGTTTTCCTTATTATGTCAAGGTTGGCATATGATAAGAAAACAGGCGACGAACAAGTTTACTTATTGAAGCACTTACAAAATCAAGCTCTAGTTTTTTTTAAAATACATTCTGTACGAGGGAGGTTCAGATAAGTATGCGTTTCATATGATTGTTTCGTAATTATTTTAATAGTTTAACCCTACCATGCAAATCTTACCCTTATCAGTATTTATGAGTTTCAAACAAAAGTACCGATATAGTTAACATATTCAAATAAATGTTCACATTTATTTTTAAAACAAACATCGTCGTCGTCGTCGTCATCATCCTCCTCCTCCTCCTCCTCCTCCTCCTCCTCCTCCTCCTCATCCTCATCATCATCATCATCATCATCATCATCATCATCTCATTTGATTTCGTACTAGCGTATTGATAGCGTCGATTTACTGAAGGAAACAAGTTTATGAGGGTATTTTGCATATCTAGCTTAACGAAACTGAATGTTTATTTTATAATGTGAAGCATTTGATTACTTTCGCATGTCAGAAGGTGTTCTTGTTTTTCACTTATTATGTGTGATTCAAAGTAAGTATCTGAGTTATCTTCCATTTATATAAAACAACGTTTTTCATATTAAAAATAAGAATATTATCAAGAACTGGGTTTAACTTTATTAAATAACTATTCTGGGTTTCGACTGATAAAAAAACACTTGACATTAACCTTGTCATTATAATGAAATTACGAATCAAAGTTTTAACTTTTAGAATGATCTCCCTTTATATTGAAATAAGAACGAAATTATAATTTCTGTAAAGCAGTCAAATTAAAACATGTTGCTACTTTTTTCGCAGACATCGTTTAAAAATAATGTCCTGTATATACTTGTTAATTATGTTAACTATATTGTTAATGGCGGCTGAAGCACATAGCCTTGAATCTGCTCAATGGGATTTACCATGTTATTTACTTGCTAAACTTATTTCATTCAGTATGATTAAGATATTCAAATATATGTTCACATTTCTTTTTCTTTAAACAAACATCATCGTCGCCATCGTTGTCGCCATCGTCGTCGTCGTCGTCATCCTCCTCCTCCTCTTCCTCCTCCTCCTCATCATCATCATCTCATTTGTTTTCGTACTAGCGTATTGATAATGACGATATAGTTAAGATATTCGAATCTATTTTCACATTTCTTTTTCTTTAAACAAACATCGTCGTCGCCATCGTCATCGTCGTCGTCGTCATCCTCCTCCTCCTCTTCCTCCTCCTCCTCCTCATCATCATCATCATCATCTCATTTGTTTTCGTACTAGCGTATTGATAATGACGATATAGTTAAGATATTCGAATATATGTTCACATTTCTGATTTTTTATTATACAAATTTCCTATTGTCTTGATCTATGCCAATATCATATTGGAAACATTGACTGGGAGCTTTAGGTGGTTAACAGTAAAGCTTGTCAAACTATTTTATAAGTCCTTTTATCAGCTTCACGAGAATGAATAAGCTGATTTAAAAGGCGTTATGATAATATAACAATCGACAGAACCATATAGACAATTTATAACAAATCAGTTTATTTGATTTGCTCGATGAAGAAAACAGAACGGTAACACATAATACATAATCGGTATTGCAAGTTGAATCTTGCAACATAGATACTTTCATGTCTGATGTTCGAAGAAAATATCTTCTAAGGAGTAATAATTAAATAAAAAAAAAGTTCCTGAAACTCGAGACATAGGCAGACTCTGTAAAATTAATAGTTATTGCAACATGGTATTAAACACTGAACAACTAAAGTATTGTCAATTTCAACACCTCAAAAGCACGCAGTACTACAAAGAAATACAAAAAAATATAAAAAGATCGGACAGGGAAAGTAGCATTCAAGGAGGACAGTCAACCACAAAACACAGAAACACACATGCAAACAGACAAACAAGAAGGCAAAAGTAATAACAAAAGTAAACGACATCACAAATACAAAAGGGTTGACAATAGGGCTACCGCATTGGAACGGTCAGTGGCAAAGTAGGCCACCGGGGGTTTAAACCGGTTCTAGGGTGCACCAAACCTCACACTTACCCTACTGTCATCCCATTAAAACAGGACAGTGTAAATAAAGAAATCCCCGCCATGATCTAATCTCTAACCAACAAGGCAGCATCAATAGGCAATATAAGTAAAACACAAATATGCTCGTGTAAATATAATACAAAAAAACAACAGCCTAGAAAGCCACAATGAAGGTACTCAATGACTTGACAGAAGCCAGAGTAACAAGAGAATAAACCATTAAGGGCACGACCAGAAAGATCATAGACAAACACCAAACGCCACCGTCCCAATGGAATTTAGGTAGGCGTCATCATAGGGTCCACAGCCTGTCCGGTCATCGTACAATTAAAGAGGAAAGCATAGTGGCGAACTGTAAAAGGGTCCACCACCAAGCATGCAGTACGTTGCAAAATGATAGGGTCATAACCTCTTTTGATAAACTTTTTAACAAGTTTAACAAAGATAGTATGAAAGCGATCATGACCAAGAATCTTAGGACATTTATAAATCACATCAACATAGAAGTCAGGTTGTGATAGTCCTTGTCGTAGAAGAGTCCTTAAATTACTTTGATATTTGGAAAGAAGATCAGGGTTACGATAATAAAAATTAAATAAATAAGGTTTTACGAAGTTTATGGTAACGGTAACCCTGATTGAGTAGCTCACTCACCTGTATCTTTAAACTGTAATACCATTGTTATTGAATTGACCTCTGGAACATATAACACACACATGCGGAGAAACTGTCATCATAACTGTGGCTTTTACCAAGAATAAAGCAATATATTTCACTTAACTATAGAATTATTTAATATATATGGCTTAAATCTAGCCACATTTAGATTTTAGCAATATTATATGGGGAAAAACGAGGAAAGGAAACAATAATATACATGTTTAAATGATGCTTGAAAGCTACAATAACGTTACAAAATGTATCGGTTTTAATGAGATTGGGTCAAACACTAGCAAAATGGTCCTACAGAAACCACAGCAATTAAACACAATGACACCGTAGGTCAGCACTGCACCATAAACCGAAATAATAGCATATTGCCATGCATACTTAAAACCACTAATATTCAGTAAAGACTTGACATTTGCAACCCAATTATTTAATCACTTTCCACAGTCAGTGTTTGCGCTTTCATACACATGCTTTATAATTACATTTTAATTTATCAGTTGTGAGCGCCCTTAGCCAAGATTATATCCCAAACAAATTTGAAGCAATTAAATGTTCAATCGATAGTTACACCGGTACCATAAGTACGTGTTGCCCCAGAAACAACTCACAATAGATACATGCCTAATGTTTGTGGAAACTTGACCCAGGAACAATAAATGGCGGAGCTAGAAAGTGTATGTCGGAACTATTAATAAACAACATACAAAGACATCGAACAATAGTGAAACTGGTTTCGGATTTTACTCGTATTTCTTAATATATATGGATAGAAGGTGCATAGCTTTAAGCGTTTTACCGCATACTGCTTGTTGGCCAAGGGTAAACGATCCTCTATAGTTATTTTAAAGGGACACTGTCCGTAACTTTTAGCTTATAAAACACCCAATGATTATGTTCGCAAACATTATACTCTAAACATTATTCAATATTTACTAATTAAAAGCAAGATTGTTTAACGGAATTCAATCGCGGTACAAAAAAAAAGCAAATCCACTTCGTGGGTTTGAACTCGCAGTAAAAATAAGTGTGCGTGAGCGTGAAGTTGTCGGAACTCGCTCCCGACTGAGCTAAGCGGGCTATACACATCACGCAATACATACTATGTTGAAAACCTCGTGCGCTATTGAACGCATAAAAGGTAAATATTGTGGGTCCCACTTTATTTACATTTGATAATTAAAACTTTTTTTTTTCAAACTCACGAATGTATTCCTACATACTTCTTAGGGTCTATCCTCATTTTTTTTCATGTATACATTTCAATGAATAAAAGTCAGACAGTTATTTGGTTATGCTCAATATCTGCTTACTTACGGACAGTGTCCCTTTAAATGCCATTCCTACTTGTGCATTTTACAGTAAGCTTACAATGTGAAATGCGAAGCAGTGGATAAATAAAACTGAACTCCTTTATTGTTTTTAATCAGAGTACTAGACTGGGAACTCATTATCAGCCTAGTTCCCACGATTCCAACGTATATTCAAACATTACTTTTTGTTTTTCAGCTGATATATTCCTGGCAGTTAACGATCACCATTTAGATAAATGATATGCTATATTCTGATAAAATCAGTTTAAGTACAAACACGCTTTATTATATAAACACACTGATAAATATTTCTAATCAGAAACAGTAATTTCTTATTTTCGTAAACTTTTAAAAGAAATGCTCAGAATAATGAATTCTCTAAATATTTAAATATTATATAGTCAATATCGACTATGTATACATACTAGTCTAACTTGCATAACATAGCTGAAATTACTACGTTTATCGTTAAGATCGTGTTCGACGATTTCCAATTCTCTCATTTCATTTTTTTTCTATTGTTTGCATCATTGCTACATATCACTTATTATCGAAAAACCTATCAAACAATACATTTTACTAAAAACTGTAAAACTGAAACAGCAGAGTCCAACAACTCTAAAAATCGAACAGAACAGTCCAACAAAAACAACTTTAAAACTGAAACAGTACATTCCAGCAAAAACTCTAAAACTGAAACGGCACAGTCCAGAAACAACAACTCTAAAACTGTAACAGAATGGTTCAACAACAACTCTAAACCTGAAAGAAAACGGTCAAACAATAACTCTACAACTGAAACATAATAGTCCAACGAAAACAAATCTAAAACTGAAACAGCACATTTCAACAACAAATATCAGTGAAACAGCCCATTTTAAAAACAACTATAAAACTGAAACAGAGCAGTGCAACAACTCTCCAAAACTGGAACAGAACTGTCCAACAACACTTCAAAACTAGAAAAGAACAGACCAACAACAACTATTAAATTAAAACAGCACATTACAGCAACAACGTCACTATGTAAATCTGAAACAGCACAGTTCCGCGATAACACCTCTGGAACTAAAACAGCACATTACAGCAACAACGTCTCTATGTAAATCTGAAACAGCACAGTTCCGCGATAACACCCCTGGAACTAAAACAGCACATTACAGCAACAACGTCACTATGTAAATCTGAAACAGCACAGTTCCGCGATAACACCTCTGGAACTAAAACAGCACATTACAGCAACAACGTCACTATGTAAATCTGAAACAGCACAGTTCCGCGATAACACCTCTGAAACTAAAAAAACATATTACAGCAACAACGTCACTATGTAAATCTGAAACAGCACATTTCCGCGATAACACCTCTGGAACTAAAACAGCACATTACAGCAGCAACGTCACTATGTAAATCTGAAACAGCACAGTTCCGCGATAACATCTCTGGAACTAAAACAGCACATTACAGCAACAACGTCACTTTGTAAATCTGAAACAGCACAGTTCCGCGATAACACCTCTGGAACTAAAACAGCACATCACAGCAACAACGTCTCCATGTAAATCTGAAACAGCACATTTCCGCGATAACACCTCTGGAACTAAAACAGCACATTACAGCAACAACGTCTCTATGTAAATCTGAAACAGCACAGTTCCGCGATAACACCTCTGGAACTAAAACAGCACATTCCAACAATAACTCTAAATCTTAGCAGCACACCCTAACAACAACAGCTCTAACACTGAAATAGCTCATTTCTTAAACACGTCTAAAAGTGGAACAAACAAGTCCATAAACAACTTTAAAACTCCAACAACAGCTCTAAAGTTGAAACAGCACAGTTCAGGAGCTACAACTCTAAACCCGATACAGTCAATACTAAACCAAATTACTAAGTATCAACCTAAGAATATGTCAATAATATTTTCAATGTTTTGTGTATTTTGAGCTTGATTAGAGATACGGTTAAACTGCAAAATAACGAGTGTAAATCGTCTGCTTTGATTGCATGAACATATTTTAAAACTTTTAAATCAATGTGTTTTCTTAGAAATAAGTTATAACACTTATACAACTGGGTATATAGGAGTTTATTAAGTACTTCGAATTAGTGAAGCTTTCGATGTTCCTTATTCTAAAATATGCCAGTTAAAATTATTTTGACATCATGTTTTACTAGCATTACCACTACAAATGCGTTTGTAAAAGAAATTTTCGAAATATTTAATGTTAACGCTGAATTACAGTTACTTGAATTTCAAACAATATTCAATGTAAAGGGAAGTAATTTAAGATTATCCATATTTCATTTTTTTATAGACGGAAAATCTGCGATAAATGGGTTAAATTGTTATGTTTTTGTTCTATTATTTCATACCAATTTTAAGAATTTTATATCTTTAAGCGATCTTTGACTCATGTTATGTGTTTTATCTGTACATTTCATGTTTTCATATAAAGGGAGGGTAACTCTCAAAAGATATAACAATTTAAACAAAAAATAAATATTTTACAAACTATGGGTCAAAACAAAAAACTTATAAGAAAATTAGTTAAGGTACAAAAGTTGATACTTAGCAATTTTGTTCAGTGTAGTATTATACCCACAACGTTAAAAAATCAAACGGGATATACTGTATAAGACAGAAAACTCCTGTTTCGTAATATACATGTACCGCTTGTATGTTCCGCCTAAAGGTTATATTCCACTAAATCAGCCGGATGTGCTCGCCTGGTGCATCGAAAGTAGTTCTGTATTAAAGAGTGCTAATCTTTTTTCTTTCAAAACTTTTTAAGTGCAGTTTCCTGTTATTTTTTGGCTGTAACTGTATTCTGGACATGTTGTTGACATTTGAAAATGCAGCTCATCATGTTTTTGACAGTTTTTGATATACATTTGAGAAGTGAAAGTAGACAGGGTATGAAATTGCAAGGGGTAAAAATAGTGTTGACCTTTGACCCCGTGTTAGTATACAACTGAAGAAATGTTTCTTAGAAGGTATTAAACCCCCTATTTTCTTGTTGATGTTTAATAGCAGACATATTTATTTGCATGATAAAGTAATTTTCCCAGAATTCTAATGAGGTTTGAGTTTTTTAACAGGTTGTCAACATTCTAACTGTACTATGGAAGGGCAGTGCAGACTCATTTACGCTATTATAACCATAACACATCGGGCGGAAACATGCATAACATTGTTATTCAGGCACTTGCACGTGGAACATATACTGTCCACGGGCCGTGCCTTCTGCGTGATAACATTTACGCTGTCTTCATTTGAGTCTGGTTTCTTTTAGAGTTAATGAGGATCCGGTTTCTGGACTATGCAACATTACTATGTCGTTTAATTCTCCTGTATTGCCTTTGTTATGTATGCGTACTTTTAACGAACTGTTTTTGCAGTGTCAAAAGGGTATTTTGTGCGTATGAGAAGAAGCATTTTTAACATATTCACGACGTATACCGCTCAAAAAATTGCCATACACGTTTTAAAACAGTAAATCTTGCACTGTTTAAACACTGTTTTCTTCTGTTACCTTAGCTTAAAAAGCTGTCGTTTTGTGTAGTTAGAAGACTCTCTTAAACACCACATTTACATCATCAGTTTACTCTTTACTTGCGATTTTTAAAGTTTAAAACATATTTATATAGGAGGGATATTTGATACCTTTTTGCAACTGTTTAACTAAATAGGCAAGTTTAATATTAAATATAATGCTATCATTTCGCTGCTTATTGAATCAATACTGACCTTGATAAAGCAATATAGTTTAAACTGTGGTGGCTGAATGTTACATTTCCTTTTTGAGTTTTATATCTACTTTAATATAAATCACATTTGTCTTATTGTAATAATTCATCTAAAAACTAACGTACACAACATCCGGTGTAAAGAAAAACCTTTCACTATGCAGATGACCTGTATTGAACAACTTAAGTCTAAATTATTACAGAGAATCGTACCTTAAATTTGGAGGACAGTATACTGTTCAAACCACGTGATATCGACCACGTGATATTATATATATTTGATTACATATATTCAGCGCATGAATATACTTATTCTAGTCAGAACCGAGTTTTCTATTTTCATTTAACAAAAAGTTGTTCAGCGAAAAATGGTTTGAAACACATCATTGATAGGGGCCATGGTATTGTTACTTTTTGTCGTAGTTCACTCCACAGAGTGCAGTGAGCCGTCATGCTCAAAATTACCATATGAGGAACAATTACACGAAAAAATGGTTCATATGGAGTTTAAGGTGAAAACGTTGAAAAACGAGATCAAGGCAGCACGGGATACCGTTGTGAAGGAATTGAACTCTTTACATGAAGAAATGGAACACATGAAAACAGATTTCAGGACTTTGAAAAACTTACCGCATAGGAAATGAAATTGAAATCTGACGAAATGAAGAAGACTTTCAAACATCAGGAGGTTCACATTGCGAGGATGTCGGAGGATCTGCGTTATCTAGGAAATGTAACTGTTTCAAAGTTTACAGGTAATAGGGTGTGTCTCTATGAATGTGTACTTCACTTGAAATAATGAAATCTTTAATTACAAATTGATACTTTAATATATTGAGGATAGTTGTTGTTTAGGAATAAATAACTGATCTTATTTCATAAAGAAGTGAAAAATGTACCAGAGTTTTTCGAATGTTAAGCATGAGTGGCAATATAAACGTTTTATCGCTTCGAGATGAAGTAAAATGCGTTATTAATGGCAAAACAACACAATTTTAACCTTTCTTGTTTCTGTTATGTTTATATTTAAAGTTTATGTCTAACTTCTAGAACATAAAATAGGTTCCTCCACGTCATCATATTTCAACATGAATCATTGCATTTGTTTAGTTATTTCCGTCAGATGATATATAACTTTCATACTAAATAACTGATGTTTGTTTCTCTTAACGACAACAGTTCTTAAAATACTTACATAGCATAGCAGTGAACAATTATATTTCATTGATAAATCTTGATAATTCATCCTGAGAATAACATGGAACATTGTCATGCTAAAAAAAACACTCACGTTATTGTTAAATACAAATTATATGATTAGTGAACTTATTCAAATACGGATGTATTCTATATTAATTTTATTATTACAGGCTGTTAATAGGTTCGCCTGGATGAAGAATATATTGTAATAGAAAACACCTGCAAAAATCCACGAATACATTTTAACTAATCATTGATATATTCACCTCAATAATTTAATGCATGCAATTCTCCGACAATGTCACGTTAAATGTACATCTTATAAATATATATGTAGATTTGCAACGATACCTACATAATGTATACTAATAATATACGTCATCATATTTCAACATGAATCATTGCATTTGTTTAGTTATTTCCGTCAGATGATATATAACTTTCATACTAAATAACTGATGTTTGTTTCTCTTAACGACAACAGTTCTTAAAATACTTACATAGCATAGCAGTGAACAATTATATTTCATTGATAAATCTTGATAATTCATCCTGAGAATAACATGGAACATTGTCATGCTAAAAAAAACACTCACGTTATTGTTAAATACAAATTATATGATTAGTGAACTTATTCAAATACGGATGTATTCTATATTAATTTTATTATTACAGGCTGTTAATAGGTTCGCCTGGATGAAGAATATATTGTAATAGAAAACACCTGCAAAAATCCACGAATACATTTTAACTAATCATTGATATATTCACCTCAATAATTTAATGCATGCAATTCTCCGACAATGTCACGTTAAATGTACATCTTATAAATATATATGTAGATTTGCAACGATACCTACATAATGTATACTAATAAAATATAATAAATACCTACATCTGCTTTATGGAAAGTGTAAACGCTCATGACAAAGACGTATACATCATTAAATATTGTTATTAAAGTGACGACGAGTCTTTAAGTCAAGCCATACTCTGTATGAATAATATCAAACCCAAAACTAATTAAAACGAATGAAACGTTTTTATTAGTAAATGGAATATAATTTTCATTCAAAGATCCCAAAGGCCTTGCCCTTTAGGCTATTGTCACCAACATCAGCATGGCTTTACATCTAAGTACACAGCAAACATGAAATCCATCCATGCATCTGTTCTGCTGAAAATGAGAAGATTCACATTTTAATTAAAAGGTCACAGAGACCTTTGATAATTAAAGCTAAAATCAAAAAGGGCCTTTATCACAGTACAGTAAAGCTTCGCAGCAAAGGTAAATTCGCATTCGTGAAAATATAAAGTTTTCTCACTTAAAAATAAAATATGTTATTCACTACAAAACAACAAATATCCTCTATATATTGAGAATAGTGTTTTATTCAGGTAGTCGTCCTGTTTACAAATACATTTTCATTAAGGTCAGTGTGATCTTGACATTCGACATGTTCTACTTCTTACCAAGGTAAAACTACACAGCAAATATGAAATCAATCAATGCAATCGTCTGCCTAACTGAGCAGAAACCCAGATTTATTAAACAGTCACAGTGGCCCTGACGTTAGACCAATTGACCTCAAAATCGACAGGGTACTTTGTCTTACTAAGGTATTACTACACAGCAAATATAATTGACTGGAAACCAATTGTCCCTTCCGAAAACCCGCTCTGCCTGGGTCCGACCACTCTCTTAAAACGCCGAGACGTAAAATCGAAGCCTGGTTGCATTTTTACTAAGCGAGTGCGTTGTTACTTAGCAATTTGGTTTAGTATATGTGATGAATATACACAAATCGATTATCAAGGGAGTGTTGCTGAACGTATCGTTTATTGTGCCGTCTGCGTTGCTAGGCAGACATTTAGGGATCTCTCTTTGTCCGTCCGTTCGTCGTCCGTCGTCGTTCGTTTCACTTTAACTTGCAAAGTAATTGGCCATACGTTGAAACATATTTTACTTATATTCATGAAACCTTACACACATCTTGACCTTAACTAAACAAAAGCTGTTTCACATGTCCAGAAAACTCTGACTTTCATTTTGGCAGAGTTATTCCCCTTTCTACGAAACTTCAATTTGCAACCTAACCCAGCTCATAACTGGCCATAACTTAAAGTCCCTATCATGCAATCAACAGGCACAGTTCACCGTGTCTAAACCTACTGACGACGAGGAATACATATAACTTACATATTTTGAGAATCCAAGCTCTATAGACACAATATAAATGGCTGTAACTAGTCAGGTCAAACGCCAAATCTGAAGCGACTAATTGAGTATTTTAAGAATCCGTTTAAAAAGAGTATAAACGTGTAATCGTCACTAATATATAATTATATGATATGACCTGAACACCTGGATAGAGTTTTGAAGTGTACTTTTGCCGTTTTTTTCTTTTAAAAAGTAACAAGACAATGTGACACAAGTGTTCCTGCTAGTTTTTTTAATGAAAGGCAAACACTCCGCTGTTTCTGTCTGTTCGAATTTGAGTGGTTATCGAACTGTTTCAATCATTTATTAAAATAAACAGTCTTAGTTTTGAAGAAAAATCAGATTTAAAAATGCAATTAAACAATTCCGAATGATAAATAATAAGTAACTGCAATTTAATGCATTTATCAATGTTTTACCCACCGGTACTGGGTGGTACGTGGGTTGCAGGCTCACCCAGGGGAATTAAACAAATGTACATAATTGATTGTCTAATTTCGGTCCCCCTGAGAATTTATTTTATTTCCGCTGGGAAGAAGCTATTATAGCAATAACAAATATCCCCATGTTGGTATCGGGATCTGTCTAATGCTCTACGACAGTGTCATCATAGTTGTGTAATTTCCCGGGTATGTCTGCCGCCATCCCCAACCACCCCACATCCGGTGGGGGAAGACATTGATAGATGCATACATATAACAACGCCACTGTAAAATTAATCGAGTATGCTACAATTAAAACCATCAACTCCAAGTGCCAACCAATTTTTTATTTATATAAATCATAATACTTCTCTAGAAAAATACAGAATGTATAGAAAAACTTCCTCTTGTTTGTGTTTGTTGCTTCCAAGGGATCCCCTTCCAGTTATTTATTTGGACATTCTAACATAATAAAATAATCCAGAACTTTTCATATTGACACATATCTGTTACTATCCACAAAGTTTCAACATATTTCTAGGGACTAACAAATATGTTTACATCAATATACCTCCCATATTCTCTAATGTAAGCACACAAAAGTAAGCTATGCATTCATATAAACGCCACAACAATGCAACCAAATGCATATACACTTGATTACAATAAGTTAAGCAATTGAATAACATGGTAAATCCCACAGAACAGATGCTAGGCTGTGTGTTGCATCGGTCATGAAAAGTGTAAGTAACATAATTTCCAATAATAATTGTGGAACAAATAGCAAATTTGTTTCAACTTACTTGCTTTATGGAAATTATAAGTTTGTTCTTATTTCCATGTCAATGGAGGTAATTTTAAAATTTAAAACTTTGGTTCGTTATTTTATTATGATGGCAAGAGTAGTATCAATAATTGTTTCCGGTTTTTAACACGTTAAACATTTATTACTACTTACGTTTAACTTATTAATATGGTTTTAAATATACTTTGTTGGAATGTTAGAGGCATAATGTCGTCGGCGTACCCGCTGTCCAACTTATTGCATAACCACAATATTGACATAGCTTTCATAAGCGAACATAAATTGTTCGTGCACTCAATTTCATTTCTAAATAGTATCCACCCAGACTTTTTGGCTTATTCCACAGTGAATCAATCTGATGACCCATATAGCAAGGCAAGATGTGGGAAAGCGGGTACAGCCATACTGTATAGAAAATGTTTTAGAAATAATGTGTCTATGCTACAAAATATACAAAATGATAGAATTCTCGGGGTAGAGGTTAGGACCCAACATTCGACGCCAACTTACATGTTTAGCGTATATATGCCATCAGAAAACAACATAGAGCATTATAGAGACTGTTTTAGTGATCTACAAGCTCTGTCGTCGTTTTACTCAACTCAAGGTGACGTCATCATAGCAGGAGATTTCAATGGCCAATTACTAGGCAGTAACGGTACCATACCAGACGCAGGTTGTACATTGAAATCAAAGATTATTTCTAATTTTGTAACAGCAAATGGGTTGCTCTCTGTTAATGAGATGAACATAACAACGGGCCCAAAGTACTCTTTCATGCCGACTAAGGCGATGATAGATCATATACTTATTGAAAAATCAATGGTAAACCGTAAACGAAAGTCATCCATCATCGAAGAACGTCATATATTTACATCGGACCATCTACCGTTGTTTTACAAATAGATTTAGACGAAATTGGTTAACATAATATATCTCTTAAACGCTCTGTAGCGTGGAACAAATGTACTGCTGAGCATATACAATCGTATCAATACCAGATAGCTAATAATATAGACATTGACTATTTAGAAAACGAAATGCGTACTCCAGATGAAGTGAACGACGTTATCGTAAACGCCATCCATTCGGCATCCTCTGTACTACCTAAAAGTAAATTTAATAAATACGCAAAACCGTATTGGACGTATGAGGTTAAGACAGCTCACAATAATTCACGACGATATAGGCGACAATGGATCGAAGATGGGAGGCCCAGAGGACCCCAGTATGAATCGTATAAAACGTATAAAAGTGCTAAGAACACTTTTCGGCGACTGCAACGAATTGCGTCCTATAAATACCTAAATCATTCATACGAAGAACTTGAACGCGCTGCCGAATTAGATTACAGACTGTTTTGGAGACTCTTAAGGGGAAAAAAAGATAAACCTGTCGAGATATGCTCCGAAATTATTGAGAATGGTAATACATACACCGAAGCAAATATAGCTAACGGTTTTGGTCAATACTTCAAAGATGTTTTTACGCTCGTCGATAACAAGGAAGGACCGCTGTCACAAAATATTAATTCTAAGCTCCGTCAACACAGTACAAAACAAATGGGAGAATTCGGATACATTATTGAATCTCAAGTAACTGAGGCCAATATTTCGAATATTACTAAGCAACTAATGAAAAGAAAAAGTTCTGGAATAGATAATGTATTAAATGAACATGTAATATATGGAGGAACGCATCTAAATACATCGATAGCTATATTATTCAACATAATTCTGTTGTATGAATGCATCCCAATACCATGGAAAACCAGTATTCTCGTCCCGATATATAAAGGGAAAGGCAAGAATAAGTCTGACCCAAGTAGTTATAGACCGGTCGCGCTCTTATCATGTTTTAACAAAATGCTCGAAAAACTGTTCCTAGAAAGGTTCAATACTTTCTTGAAGACAAAAGGTACTCGATTTCCATGCCTGCAACAGCAAGGATTTCAAAAAGGTTTAAGCTGTATAACTACGTCTTTTAATCTCCAAGAGACTATGTTTTACCAACTCGAACAGAAAAGTAAGGTTTACATAGCGTTCCTCGATATAAAAGGGGCATATGACTGGGTGTGACACGATGGGCTTCTAGCCAAAATTGGCGACTTAGGAATTACTGGTAAGCTCTGGCGCATCTTAAAGGAAGCGTATACTAACCTTAAATGTGTGGTACGTATACACGGAATGACGTCAGATCCATTTGACATCCAACGTGGAGTACGTCAGGGAGGGGTCCTCTCTACATTTCTCTATCTCGTTTACGTAGACGAATTACTGCAAACGTTGGAAACTTCCAAATTTAGCGCTAGGGTGTTATCAGTTAAAAGTGGGACCCCAACATTCGCAGATGATATAAGTCTTATAGCACTTACCCCGGTAGGTCTGCAACATTTGCTTGACATTGTTTACATATATTCCCAGAAATGGAAGTTTACCATAAGCGTAAACAAATCACTTGTTATGAAATACCCTCTTAAAAGGACAGACGATGCACTAGAAATGAGATTTGGAAATGCGACCATAGAACAAGCAACCAATATAACTCATTTAGGAATAAGACAAGACTCAAATAATAAGTTAGCACAAAGAATAACAGAGCGATGCCAAAAGGCCAGAAATTCGTTTTTCGCTATGATAGGGCTTGGAGTTCGTCCTCTGGGCCTAAACCCATTGACTTCAGCAAATTTATACAGGAAAATCATCATACCAACCGCACTTTATGGCTGCGAATTATGGAATAATATGACAAAATCAGACGTCGATATGTTAAATAGGTTACAACATTTTATTGTGAAAAAGATTCAGGAATTTCATACACGTACTCGGTCAGATATGTGCGAACCAATGTTGGGTCTTATACGTCTATCCGCAGAGGTAGATAAAAGAAAACTTGTATTTTTGCATAAGATTTTAACACTGAATAGTGAAACGATATGTCAGAAGGTATTTTTAAGACGTTATTTCATGTATCTTACACATACGAGTGATAACCAACAATGTTTTATTCCCGATATATGCAAATTGCTAGATACATATGATTTGCAAGGCATCATTAATGATTTTTTACGAGATGTAAATTCTCTGCCGAGTAAACAGGTATGGAAGAAGAAAGTGCATACAGCCGTTATCGCCAAAGAAACGAATCTATGGCGCGAAAGACTAAACGCAGATCAAGACTTCGCATACTTCAAAATCTTACATACAGAAATACGGCCCGCGATAATATACGAGTTGTCGCGCAACCATTCTCCTCTATATATCGTAGATCTCGTTGCCTTGTTATGGTCAAGATCAATCATTCTGGAAGATAAAACATGTATAAACTGTTCAGGTGTACATCAAGACACAATCTCTCATGTCCTTTCAAAATGTACGACTAGTAGAAATGTGAGAGCCGCGTTGCTTTACGACCTGAAACTTATTTGTGGCCCGGTATTCACTAACGAGTTAAGTTTGATGGACGAAACCAGATTTACTCTGAAAATTCTCGGTGCGGATATAGGTATTTCACTCTGTCGAAGCGTCCAATATGCGTTTTTAAAGCGATGTTTTAAATACGCTTTTGATTGTAAATCTTTATTCTAAAAATAAATTGATATTGCAGTAATATGATTGCCTTAAACGTAGCATTAAAATTACTTAATGTAAAGAACACTTTGACTAACGTACCCGTAATGGCCCGAACCGTTTATGGTGGGAAAAATACCGTCCCCGCGCCCTTCCTTCTTCAATTTTCGATTTCGTGATTAAGGCCGGTCAAAATGGGAAAATACAACGTATAATATGGATACTAGCACATTCGCATTATAGCGACTGGATTTATGGCCCACTTTTACGTGGGTGAGCGCGTAAGCTAGTATATGGATGCATAAATGAGTATGCGTATGTATGCGTACATGTATAAATGTGTGTTTGTGTGCGAGTATGGGTGTTTATATATGTATTTATATAATAGTTGTTCCCTTTGTCACGTTTTATATGCTATTTTGAAATTACATATTTGCCATTATGTCATATTGAACCAAACAAAACGGTGTGTTTTGACATTTCCCCTGATAAAAGGATTACGGATTAAACTAAAAACACCTATTGTTGTGGGGATTAACAGTAAATTCAGAAAAATGAGCAAACATGAGGGGAAAACAGATCTTGTCAAGCCAGCCAAAACCTTGGCAAAAGGAGGAACAACTAACACCTCCTCAGGCATTAGACCACCACCACCAAAACGACCGATTACTGAAGTGTCCCCAAACTCCAGTGTGGAGGAAATAACAGTAATTAATCACCATCTAGAAAGCTTATCAGAAGATGTGAAATCAGTGAGGGATGATCTCAAAAATATTCTGAAAAAAGATGAGATGGAACAGTTTATTAAATCCACCATCCACAAGATTATATCGGAGTTAAATGAAAACATGGAAATGACAATTACCATGAAGGTAGAAGAAAAAACAAAACACTTGGGAAACACAATTAATAATCTCCAAAGTGAAAACTCAACCCTAAAAAAGGAAGTGGCATCATGTAAATCTCAACTCTCAAACTTAAAGACAAAGATTGAGGACAGTGAAATCAGGTCAAAAGACGCTCTTTCAAAAGCAAATTACAACGAACAGTATTCTCGCAAGAACACCATTAAGATAATGGACATAATAGAGAAAGAAAATGAAGCAGAAGATGACCTTTTCGCCTCTGCTACAAATTTATTCCAAAAACAGGGAATCACCATCAACCCCACTAAGATCTTGGCCATTCACAGAATCCCTGGAAAGGCAGGGCACCCCAAGCCTGTCTTGATGAAATTGACAAATAACACTGAAAAGACCAAAATCATGCGATTGAGATCAACATTCAAAGGCATGGGACACCGCCTAGTAGATGACGTGACCAAGCACAACGCAGAGCTCATCAGACGTCTCACTGCCCATGATTCCATCGAACAGGCATGGTACTTCAACGGGTCTGTCTATGGGAAAACTACATCTGGAAGACGCCACAAATTTGACATGTTTGACAATATCAGTGATGTGATTAATCATTAAAACTATGGATACATGTGTGTAAATACATGTATTGTTTCATGATATTGAACACTTAGACAGTTAAATCCCCTGCACCCTTCCCCTGAATCTGCCGTTACATAATAATTTGATTTGTAACTAAGCAGGTAATTATGCTACCTAGAGAACAAAGTAAGACTCGGACCATGTTTTACAGTTACAATTCTTTGAGTGACAGAGTGACCATATGAACATATAATTATTGATAAGTTGACCAAATTGTGTAGCTTACTTATTATGTTTCCATTTGGGATTATAAAAACTACTCTACAGTTTGGTGAGTACAATTGTTTATATGTGTAGGTCTATATTATGTACACTGTCACATGTGTGGAGTGTGTGGAGATGTATGCATGAATACGTATGTTTCCCTCTAGTAAATGTACATGTATGTGTACATGAGTATGGGTATGTGTGGTGAGGTGGATGCTGTGGGGGGTGGGACTGTTACTTCTTTCTTTTTTCTTTTTTTTTAGACCTCAGTTTTTCACAAAATATATGACAGCTCTATATATATATGCGTATATATATCAAGTACTGAGCATAGAATAACATATCGTTTCATGCAGCATAGACATGTCAGAGTTGTCAGAGTTGCTGTATTCATGATTTGTCTTTTCTTTTCTTTTTTTCTCCTTATTATGTCAGAACTGCCGTATATTATTTATTATTATTGTTAATACATTTTTATTTTTTAAAGATAAAAGTTAACTCATATTTGTTTATTAATATTTTAATTTTGTAATGACTTATGATAACGCATTAAATTCATCGAAGTTATCCTGGTCTTCATATACAAACTATTTAAATTAATAAAGCAATTCAATTATTTACCCTAAATGCTTTCTATAAAACATATAAAACATCTTTAATACTTTTTGTATAAAATCTCATGGAATTATTTTTACTCTTCTTTAAATCAGATTTTTTAAAAAAAGTCATTATTATTATTATGGATGGATTAGTTGATTTAATAACTAATGGATTGGTCATTTGATCTGATTTACTGGGTGGCTGATAGAGTGATTGATTGACTGAATGATTAATTGATTGTAAATAGATAGACTGATTGATTGACTGATTGATTGATTGATTACTGAATGACTGATTGATCCATTGATTATTTGATTGATTGACTGAATGACCGATTGATCCACTGATTGATTCATTCATTGATTATTTGAGCGATTATTAATATTTGAATGGTTTACAATATGACATAGATACCTCTTTGCCATTACCGTTTTTTAATGTTTTCCTATATTATAAACCTCTTTTAATAGAATAAGACTGATTTATAAGTGCTGAATTTTCATTGTATATGCACTACACTTAGATTAGTAGACATGCAGAAAAGTTTTGAATTTTGCATTTACTTAGTTTTCTTTTTGTACTCTGGTGTTACCTCCATGCCCACCACACATTGTTTTTCAATTTATGTAAATGACTAATGTGAAAATATTATCTGTTAATTGCCAAGGTCTTGGGTCGGCAGAAAAACGCTTAGATGTTTTTAATTACATTAAATCTAAGAAATGTCAAATATTTTGTTTACAAGATGTACATTCAACATCGGCAACAGAGAATTTGATTCGTGCACAATGGGGCAGTGAATGTGTTTTTAGCTCTGGAAAATCAAATGCTAGAGGAGTAGCCGTTCTATTCAGTAAAGAATTAGACTTCAAAATTCACAATTATATTTCAGACCCAGAAGGGAATTTTCTTATTATAGACGTATCTGTGGATACCAAAAGGTTTACATTAATCAATCTTTATGGCCCAAATCAAGATTCACCTTCTTATTTTAGAAATATCATCTCAAAAGTGGAAGATTATGAAAATACTGATCTTATTTTTTGTGGTGATTTTAATTTAGTCCAAGATACCAAGCTTGACTACTATAATTATAAACACATTAACAACAAAAATGCACAAAAAACAGTGTTAGACATTATGTATGAAAACAATTTAATTGACCCTTTTAGAGAATCTCACCCTAACCTGAGAAGGTATACATGGCGCAAAAAAAATCCTCTTAAACAAGCTAGACTTGATTTTTTTTTGGTTTCTGACTCCCTTCTTTCATTTATAAATAACTGTATAATTGATACCAGCTATAGGTCTGATCACTCTATGACAATACTAAACTGTAGCTTTACACAATTTGTGAAAGGCAAACCCTTATGGAAACACAATAATTCCCTAATAAAGGATTTAGACTATTTACAAACTATTAATAACAAAATAACTGATATTAAAAGTCAGTATGCGTGCCCTGTCTATAATATGGAAAATATTGATAATTTGCCAAATGACCAAATACAGTTTGTGATAAATGATCAGCTCTTTTTAGATACTTTACTTATGGAACTTAGAGGAAAGTCAATTTCTTACTCAAGCTACAAAAAGAAGCAAAATGATGAACTAGAAAAAAAACTTATAAAACAAATTCAAATAATAGAAAATGATCTGACACCTAATAAGACCGCCTTACTTCAACAGTTAAAAGATGAACTTCAGAAACTGCGAAAAATAAAAATGAATGGAATTTTAATTCGGTCACGTGCAAATATAATTGAAGAAGGAGAAAAGCCAAGTAATTTTTTTTGTAATTTAGAATCCCATAATTTCACTAGTAAAATTATCCCAAAAATTGAAAAAGAAGATGGAACTATTATAACTGATCAATTTAAAATTTTGGATGAAACAAAATCATTTTATGAAAACTTGTATTCCAACAAGGACTCAGAATTAAATGATGTGGATCTCAATCAAGATTTTTTTAACTTCAAAGTACCAACCCTTAATGAACAAGAATCAAAATCTCTGGATGGCTTTCTAACATATGAAGAAGCATCCCGTTCTCTATCATCCATGCATAATAACCGTTCACCCGGAACAGATGGCTTTGGAGCAGACTTCTTTAAAGTGTTTTGGAAAAAAATAGGTCATTTTATTGTTCGAGCTATCAATTATGGTTACACAAAAGGGGAACTTTCAATAACTCAGACAGAAGGAGTCATAACTTGTATTCCAAAAGATAACAAGCCAAGACAATTTTTAAAAAATTACAGACCCATATCTCTACTCAATTGTGCCTATAAAATAGCCTCAGGAGCCATAGCATACAGACTTAAAGCTGTATTACCTAAACTTATTAATGATAGTCAAACTGGTTTTATTGCAGGGAGATGTCTTGGTGAAAATACTCGTTTAATATATGATATCATGCAATTCACAGAAGAGCAATATATAGCAGGTCTTCTATTGTTGGTTGACTTTGAAAAGGCATTTGACTCTTTATCATGGTCTTTTATCTATAAAGTCTTGACGTATTTTAAATTTGGTAATTCTATAATATCATGGATTAGATTATTTTACTATAAAGCAAAACTAGCTGTTAACCTCGGAGGGCATTTATCCTCATTTTTTTCAATCGGTAGAGGCTGCCGTCAGGGTGATCCGATCTCGCCATATATATTTATTTTATGTGCAGAAATACTAGCGATAATGATTAAAAATAATACAAAAATTAAAGGAATAACCATTAACAACAAGGAACATAAATTATCACAATATGCCGATGACACATCAATTCTTCTGGATGGAACGGATATTTCTTTAAATGAAACACTTCATGTACTATCTTATTATGCAGAAATTTCAGGCCTTAAAGTAAATTTCGACAAAACTCAAGTTGTTTGGATAGGAAAAAAAAGATTTAGTTCAGAAACAATTAAAACACGATGGAAATTATCATGGGGAAAAAATGAATTTAGACTTTTAGGAATTAATTTTCATGTAGACTTAAACAAAATGATTGACATAAATTATAATCATAAAATACTAACAATAAAAAATCACATTAAGCTTTGGAAACGTAGGTACCTAACTCCGCTTGGAAAAATAACAGTCATTAAAACTTTATTAATACCAAAACTCAATCACTTATTTATGTCTCTCCCCAACCCAAATGAGTCGACGATTAAACTTATCAACAACATTTTATATGAATATTTGTGGGAAGGTCCAGCAAAAATCAAACAAGCTGTCGTAATCAAACAATATTCTGAAGGTGGTTTAAATATGACCAACTTGCAAGCTTTTATCTTTGGGTTAAAAGCATCATGGATAAAACGACTCATTAGCAATACAAGTAGTAGTGGGTGGCACCATATAGTCACTAACAATGTCAATATTAAAAATTTATGTTGTTTTGGAAAGAGGTACATACAGCAAAAATTAGTTACAATGAAAAACATGTTCTGGAGAGATGTTTTAAAGGCTTTTTATAATATCATAGAAAATAATACTATATCAACAAATCAACATTTTCTGGCAAGTCCACTATATTATAATACAAACTTGGTTATAGGAGGTAAAACCTTCCTTATGAAAGAATGGTATGACAAGGGAATTTATCTTATAAATGACCTTTTTAACACTGATGGACATTTGTATTCCTTGGATGAATTTAGTACCATATATAAACTTAAAACAAATTTCATGACTTTCAATGGAATTATAGCATCAATTAAATCCATGACAGGTAACAAAAATATAACATACAGGGACATAACTCAGAAATTATTCGAACCAACACTGCCATTAAATATCACACCATTCTTAAAAACAACAAAAGGAAGTAAAGAATTTTACTATATACTTAATAAAAATACAGAACAACCTTCTTCTAAACTTAAATGGGAACAAAATTATAACATAGAGCAAGAAACATGGAAGGAAATTTATATGGCACCTTTCAAATCAACCTCTAGTTCTACATTACAGTGGTTTCAACTTAGAATTATCCATAGAATTTTACCTACAAGAAAATACTTGCATACCATAAATGCAATAGATAGCCCTCTATGTCATACCTGTCACCAGGAAGAAACATTGGTCCATTTGTTATGGTCTTGTCCTGATACACAGAACTTTTTACATCAAGTAAATAATTGGTTATACACTAAAAGTGTGTTAATTCCATTCACTGAGGAGTTATTTATTTTTAACATTGGTAATAATATGTCTACAGCTGATCTCAGTGTAATACTTGAAATCAAGTACTATATATTTTCTTCTAAACGCCTAAATACACCACTCTCTATAGCAGCCTTCAAAAACAGACTTGTGTATTGTTATAAAACACTTAAAGAAATAGCCATTATGAACAACAATCTAGAACCTTTCTACCAAAACTGGCAAAAATACAAAGATATTTTCGAACCTTCCTAAAATAAACTTATTACAAAATGAGCTTTTGTAAAATTTTGTAATTCACTGTATGAAATATTCACCAAATAATGGGGTAAAAGATAATAATATCTGAATAAAAAGTGTTTACATAGGCCAATTTAGCTGAACCAAGACCGCATCACTTTTAAAGTTGATATCATTTTAATCAATGCTCATATGTTTCCTGTTGTGAGGGGCTGCATGGGGGTTAGCATACAGAGTAAGAAAACTTAGATCTTCACTATTTTTTTCTTCTATTGTTTGACATGCTAAAATACTTCCCCTTAATAATAAAAATATTAACTGCATCTATTGCAACATGTAGTATAACTATTTATTTACATTTTAATTGATAATGATAATATGCTTGTACTTTGTGCTCATATGAATCTTCATGAATTATTAAGATATATCATTATATTTGTAAGGTGTGCGGTGGGATGGTCCTCCCCGACCCATCACACACCTATTTACGGGGAGAATAAACGGGTCACCCAAGTGGTGATTGAAAAAAAAAAAAAAAAAAAAAAAAAAAATGTCATTACTCGATATGTCTCACCATAATTGTAGTATGATAATCTCCCAAATGGAGGAAATAAAGTTCATCATCATGAAATAAGCTTTTTTAACTAAATGGGAGGTAACCCTGATAATTATATTTGATTATACATTATGAAAGAAAAAGTAAACCACCAAATGTCATGCCGATGTTTTCAACTACTTAACATTATACAATACCATTCCATTCATTTAAACTGGATGTGAAAAATGTAAAACATATTTGTTTTCAGTATAGTTTACAGTTTGTGTACTTAAAACAGACTGATTGACATGGGATATCCTTCAGTCTTGGCATGGTAAACACGGCTGTTTAATGTCTTATTATCAAATGTGGGTCTGCTTATCTTTCAACTTTTATTTGATAAGTACTACTACATTAAATGCGCAGCCGTTTTCTCTATTCCAGAAAATCGTTATTGTAATAGGATACTCAAATCAGTTACAACATAAGCTTAAACGCATTGCATAATGGTCAACATCTTTTTACCAACCAGTGTATCACCACCAATTCCTCTCTCTAAAATGATTCTCTAAAATGATTCATCTGTCGTATTTAGAAAAAAGTAAACACAAAGGAAAAATACTATTTGTTTTAATACTTTTTAAAAAAAATAACAAAATCATTTAAATGACTGTTTACATTCGCATTGTTATTTTTCCGTTTTCTAGTATACACTATAATATTATGATACTGTTTCTATTGAGAATTAAAAAACAACAACAACAAAAAACAAATAATCTAGGTCTGTCAAAGAACGCGACGGTAGAGTTAGATGCTTGTCTTAAATATTGTCTTGTTGTATCCTTAACGGTTTGTTCTCGTGTTGCTCAAGCTTGTGCCAAGTCTTTGAGTACTTGTTTGTTTTGCTTTCTAGGCTTTTGTTTCTTATATTCATATATACATGATCATCTATATTTTAAACATATATTGTCTATTAATGCTTCCTTGTTTAATAGAGAATATTACTAGGCGGGTATATCTTTGTTTGACTCTAGCCTGTTTTATTGGGATGTCAATAGAGTAAGAATGATTTTTGGTGCACCGTAGAACCTGGTGTAAACCCACAGCGGCCTTTTTGTGCCGCTGACCGTTCCAATGCGGTAGTCCTATTATCTGGCCTTTTATTCATCTTTGTAATTATTGTTTGTTTTCATGCCTGTTTTGGTTTACTTGGTTTTATCGCTTTCTAGGCCTTTGTTTCTATATTCATATAAACATGATCATCTATATTTTAAACATATATTGTCTATTAATGCTGCCTTGTTTAATAGAGAATATTACATGGCGGGTATATATTTTTTTTTTACTCTAGCCTGTTTTATTAGGATGACAATAGGGTAAGAATTAGGTTTGGTGCACAGTAGGACCTGGTGTAAGCCCCAGTGGACCTTTTGTGCCGCTGACGGTTCCAAACCGGTAGTCCTTTTGTCAACACGTTTATGTCTGTGATGTCATATCTTGCCTTTTATTCTTTTTGTAATTATTGTTTGTTTACATGCCTGTTTTGGTTTACTGTGGTCCTTAAATGCTTCATTTCCTGTTCGACTTTTATAACTACTTTCGATGTTACTTAATATATGTGAATGCTACATTTCCTGTTCGACTTTTACAACTACTTTCAATGTTACTTAATATATGTGAATGCTACATTTCCTGTTCGACTTTTACAACTACTTTCAATGTTACTTAATATATGTGAATGCTACATTTCCTGTTCGACTTTTACAACTACTTTCAATGTTACTTAATATATGTGAATGCTACATTTCCTGTTCGACTTTTACAACTCCTTTCAATGTTACTTAATATATGTGAATGCTACATTTCCTGTTCGACTATTATAACCACTTTCAATGGTTACTTAATAAATGAAAAGTTGAACACAGAATACTAACATTTCTGACATATAAATGCATTGTTTTAATGCGTTTTAACTGTAAAACAGCCTAATTTTCCACTTAATAAATATGTGAATGTATACACTTTTAGATCTTCATAGTGTTCTTCAAACATAGCGTTTTATTTCGGATTCCAAACATATGTAGAATATTAGAATGGAAGCAAGTTCTTATTAATATTAAGAATTAAAATGTTTTATTGATGCCGAATTTCAGGGATGCTATTTCCAACCTTGTATACAGTTTGAGAGCTAGTCTGCTTTCCCAACAGTAATGAGGTACTTTGTGAAATAGAAGAAAACACAATTTGCCTAATTGGGAATAAACGATGCATATCTAAGAAGATCAACATACGCCCTTTCAATTAAACCAATGTTACATCGTATTACGATCAGAACACATGATATGAAAAACAAGTATGTACCAAAGCAACCAACTTACACTTCTCACCAAAATTTACGTTTTTCTTTAACAACTACAGAAAACATAAACTGTTTTACCATCGGATAACAGTTAAGACAATGTGATAGTGATACACTGAACATACCCTGGATGTATGTTTGTACCTTAAACAGGCACAGATAAAAACGTTTAGTGTTTGTCTCATCGACAGTTTAGTTTTGTCTGGTCAACCGTTTAGTTTTTGTCTCTTCAACCGTTTAGTGTTTGTCTCATAAACCGTTTAGTGTTTGTCTGATCAACCGTTTAGTGTTTGTCTGATCAACACCGTTTATTTTTTTTTCTCTTCAACCGTTTAGTGTTTGTCTCATCAACCGTTTAGTGTATGTCTCTTCGACCGTTTAGTGTTTGTCTCATCGACAGTCTCTGTTTGTCTCATCAACTGTTTAGAGTTTGTCTCTTCAACCGTTTAGAGTTTGTCTCATCCACCGTTTAGTGCTTGTCTCATCAACCGTTTAGTGATTGTCTCATCGACACTTTAGTGTTTGTCTCAACCACCGTTTAGTGTTTGTCGTATCAACCGTTTAGTCTTTGTCTCACCAAACGTTTAGTGTTTGTCTCATCAACCGTTTAATGTGTGTCTCTTCAACCGTTTAGTGTTTGTATCATCAACCCCTTAGTGTTTGTCTCATCAACCGTTAATTTGTCTCATCAACCGCTTAGTGTTTGTCTCATTAAATGTCAATTGCTTAGTGTTTGTCTCATCAACCGTTTAATGTTTGTCTCTTTAACCATTTACATGTAACACCGCTCAAATATTTCAAAACCTAGGGTAGCGCTTTTTGGCGAGGAGTGTATCGATTTGTATAAATACATACAAGACAGAAAACGTGTCATTTCATTGAAATCTGAAAATAAGTCACTTCTTGATCGTTTATTTTATAAACACGCGTAAACATTTTATATATAATCTAAAATGGCTAAAATCACAGGAATGATACCGTTTACATTCATAATGATTGCTGCTCCGTTTTGCACAATTGAGTGTCGTGAGCCAGCTTGTTCAAAGTTCACGTACGAGGAACAACTGTTAGAGAAGATGGTACGGATGGAGTTTAAGGTGGAAACATTGGTAAATGAAATCAAGACAACGCAGAATGAAGTGAGTACAGAGTTGACGACAACAAAAGAAATGGTTGTGAGCGAACTGGAATCCATCCAGAAAGAAAAAGTAAACATGAAAACAGAGTTTGCGACTTTGAAGGACGAATTAACAGAAAACATGAAATCACAATTTGACAAGATGGAAACCGTTTTCAACCGTCAGGAGGCGCAATTTTTAAGAATGTCCGAGGATCTACGTCACTTAGAAAACGTGACTGTACAGAAACTAGAAGGTAAAGACTTAAAAGCAGATAGAAATGTGTATACGCATTTACACAATATTCTCTTTATATTTGCCTTTTGGTATACATTTAATTTTGACGTTATGTTTTTAACGCATCGTGATTGTTGAAATGCTATTTAACTCTAAATAAATTTGGTTTCAAAATCTAATATATTTATACTATGATAATATAAAATATTTCTCACGTGTATTGAGTTATCTGCCTAAAACAAATCCTTACATGATCAAAACAAGAGCCCGCGCCAGTATAGACTGACGACATAATGACTTACATGTTGTTCCGATACGAGAATAATGTCATGATAACATTATACCAAACTAAACGAAAGACAATTAATCATTAAGCATCCATGTGTACGTGATCGGTGGTCAGTGTCCGTATCCACGTCCGTATCTGTGTCATTGAAAAATCGGTTATAGAGACAAAATGTTTGGAAGCATCCATTGATCAGTTCCGTGTCCGTTTCCGCGTCCGCGACGAATCGCACAATGTGCCATATTTGACGAACAAAGGTGCACTGACGCGGATACGGACACGGACCACGGATCACGTAAAAATGGATGCCCGGCTTTAACATTTAATTTCTAACATTTAGCTTGTATGCCACATGACTGAGTTTGTTGCATGTATGGTTTTAAAGATGTATGCAAGTGTACTGATTCACGTATGACTTATACGACGTTACACCGGACTGAATGATTAGTATTTTATATTGGGATTTTGATAATTTAATTTCAATATGCTAATATATTTTCTTTTTCCTTTAAGGGTACACACGGCAACATAGTGTCTCGTTGATGTTCCTTATATAACTTGCATATTAACAACCATTTGAATAGTTTAATTCAAACTGCCTCTGTATTTTATCGATTGCATTTTGAATACGAATGGGTAAGCCAAATTGTCGAAAATGAATCTATTTTCCTTAAAGTGTATGTAAGAAGGCTGAAAGACCAATTTCATCAAACATGGTCCGAAAACATTCACACTAACCAAAAATTAGAACTAAACCGAGATTTAAAACAGGTATAAAGTATAACAAATATTTAAATTGCCTTAGAATACGAAAATTCAGGCATGCACTATCATCTTTTCGAAATTCCTCGCATTGATGATTTAAGACTTAACTACTTACCAATACCATTTACACATAATTATTCTCTGTATACATTTAAATCATTGTTTTCAAATGAAAATGCACTAATTATAAAAATACTTAGCCATGTTTATATTTGATGCTTTTCACAAAAGAACATGTTTTAGAGACTTTGTGAATTTATAGTTTGTTCGCGTTGATTGCCTAAAATATTGGTGCTTTTGTATATTAACTCCATGTATAAATACTCGGTAAAAAAAAGTTTTGGACCAGGGTATATAAAGTCATATAAAAGTAAAACTAGTGGACAGAATTTAAGTATCTTTTTTTAGTAACCAAGGTCAACCCTATCCGGTTAATTTGGTACCAGAAACATTAAATTTCAAACAATATTTGATTTTTAAAAAATGTCGTGAACACACAAAGGGTCTGTAAAAAATGTTGCAAAGTCCATAAAAAGTAACAGTTACGGACACATTCGAGTAACCAATAAAAATATTATTATTTTTTCGCAAACTTTCATTGTAAACGATAATTATTGTTGATTGTTGATCTATTGTGAATTATCAACTGAGTTAATAAGGGTTAAGGTCGAATGTCATGGTTCAGCGATCATTGTACGTGTTCGTATACTGCCATGGTCCAAAACTTTTTTTACAGAGTATATGTTGGGTGCACCAGTTACATATTTGTTTGTTTGTATATAAATAGCATAATGTTATGGGCAGGCGGCTAAAATCGCAATTAAGAAATTGATATTGTAGGTTATTGAGAAAACAATTTTTGCCAGCTAACATCCACTTATCAATTGTACGCACGCAAACCCGAAGTCAAACTGACACCTGACCTGTACATTTTTAAACACCGTTTTCTATCATTTTAAACATCTTCTTTATATTTTTAATGATGCTATTGAATAATAAAACCCACAGCTAAACATTTATCTTAAAATATAAAAAGTATGTAGTGTCGTTGAGATGTTAATAAGTATATTTGAAAATATGTAATAAGTCTTAACATTTGACTTCAGTAATATGGTCTGCTTAAGTCGCTTTATGAATACGGGCCCTGATGATCAAGTCCTATAATAATGTATAAGTGCAGATTAAATTATAGTTTTATTCGCGGGTTCTTAAAATGAGTTGGTAACTCTTAATTCGACGCTAACATTTGGGGTTTTGGCCTGGCTGGTTAAAATCCATTTATATCATGCTTCAGAATGCAGATTCTCAAAATATGTCATGCGCTGCTTAAATTCAGTTTACCTGTCTGCCCGGTTAGATTACATGCAGGGGAGATAACATAAATAGTACACACTGTTTTGGTTAACAACAGTTATCTGTTTTAAGAAAATGTAAACAGTTGTTTACAGAAGGGTTGTGTCACACGTTCTACAACATTAATCACGTCCGTCCACAGTTCTAGAAGCACGTGTGTATAACACGCATGTTATGTTGGAATATATGTTTCTGTGTAAAATAATGACTCTATGAAAAAAAGATTATAAAAACATGACGACACGGTTGTTGATTATCTACATAACATAGTATATATTCTCGAATCCGATGGTCAGTCGGCATGTTGTATGTTGTCTGATTCGAACTTCAGGATTATCGGAAAATGTTGTCGCAACGCATATATGTTGCAGCGGTTAATCAATCCATTGTCACATGATATTGAATTATAATTGAAATAAAACATTTTTTTTTTTAAGATAGTCAATCCAAAACAATCTCAAGTGCACTATTGTTCCATGATCCACTACGAAGACAATCTTGTTTATCCTCACCATGCGTAAGATATGTTAATTATAAGCACATGTTTAATAAATACTAATAAACAGATGTATTTCTTGTATTGTATGCAAGAAAGATGTATTACTGTTCGAGAAAAAACATCATTTCGATCGGTAAACTGAAATAGCAGGGTATGCTTGCAGGGAATATTACCAATATACTGCTTTATTGTACCAACACATTGTTATACATCTTGCAGACATGTCATTGAAAAACACACATTGTATTTTACAGGCATTAGAACGACTGCTTTAAAAGACGTATCGGCCTTAACTAGTACATACCTGATAGTTTTGTTTGAAATATAATCGCTGTTTGCTTTGTTCTAGATGTGGCTACCACTCCAACTGTTGCATTCAAGGCCCGGCAGTTAGCAGATAAAAGTCTAGCCACAAACCAGATATTCGTCTTCACCACAACTCTATTGAACATAGGACAAGGCTACGACAACGTCACTGGGATCTTTAAAGCACCTGTTGGAGGGGTGTATATGTTCACGGTTCAGATGTGTACAAAAAATGCCAATTATATATACTTTGCAATTGTCGTAGATGATGAATCCCTTACCAGGGTATTACACCAGGACAAGTCTACTACATGCGCTACAGCGGATGCCATCACTGTTCTGGAGCCGGGAATGCGTGTGTGGGTCAAGTGTACATCTGTATCGTCAAGTGTTCAGCTGTTCGAACATTATAACGCTTGGAATATGTTTTCAGGAGTACTGATTCACAAATAAAAAAAAATTCAATTCAAAATAAATAGCTGACAAGTACCAAGTTGACAATCATGTAGCTGCACACTTGTGTGTACATTTTAATCAAATATATGTTTTACAATTGTCGGAGATGACGATGCCCTTTATACAGGGAGCGTCTAAATGACGCGACGATGTCTGCATGCTTATTAGCCAGTCATGAACATTTCCAGAATATCTAATTGATACATTTAATTTACATTTTTGAAAACCACTATTGTTGTGTTTATGCATGAAGTATCTTTAAGTAAAAGGCTCAGAGGTCAGCTAATGTACGGTGATAATTCTTCGTTCGTCGTCCGTCCGTCCGCCAATCCGTCGTCCGTTCGCCCATTTGCTGTCTGTCCGGAAGAACTTGTATTAACCACTCCATGAATTGGGAGTCGAGTTCCAACTATTGCAAGCAGGAAATAGATAGTTATCACTCGATAGGGTATTCTCCCGCCTTTGTCGTGGTACCAGTGTTCAGCTCTTATTATGGATGTAATCGGGGTAAATTAAGATCAAATGTCATGACCCTTTTTAACAATAACTAAATAAAAAACAAAATGACATGTACATTTTGAAAAGCACTATTATCATTCCGTTTGCGTATGAAGCTACTTTCGGTAATAAGCTAACATGAGCCAAAGGTTCATATGTGAGGTAATATAAAATGATAATTCCTTTTCCGTACGTCCGTCCGTCCGCCCATCCGCCGTCTCGTCCGCTCATTCGCCGTCTGTCCACGTAATATGTTGACCAATCGACGTATTTTGAGTCGGCGTCAAAATGTTGAAAGTATCATAGAGACATTTATCACTCGAAACGGTGTTTACCCGTTGTTCAGCCCTTCCTGATTTTGGATGTTACAGGAGTAAATTCAGATCAACAGTCATGACTCTGTTTCAAAAGAATTAAATGAAAAACAAGTGAAAAACATACCAATCTTAATTCTTGTTTCTTTATAAATCACCTATTTCGTATTAGCACACATGAGCTAAAGGCTTAGAGAAAGGCTTAGAGATGAACTAGTATACGGTGATCACTCTTCTTTGGGTGTCCGTCTGTCCGTCCGCTCATCGTCCATATCTCAGCCATTTGTCTTGCAAGTACCGATGTATTTTTTTATTTTTTATTTTTTGCTTTAAACGGCTTTATCTCAGAAACAGTTTTGCCGATTTAAACCACACTTCACACGCCGGTGAAAAGATCAGTGCGACATCCAAGATGGCCGCCATTACCAAAAATAGTTTATATCTGATGGACAGATTTCGACAGATTTTGCTCAGAAATGATTCCTAGGTACTGGACCATCAAGTTCAAACAAAGGCACATGTATAGAGCTTTCATATGTTTCCTTATACTTATATATGAAAAGATTCCTTACAAAAAATCTGAAACAACATGACATATAGGTTTCATATATAGCGTGTTAAATCATGAACATGAGGTCATATTTGGTCTACCTCCAGGAGTGACGGTTGTTTTATAAAAACATACAATTTTGAAATGTGTTCTGTTTTTGGTTCGTTCGTTCGTTCGCTTTCTGTTCGTTCGTTCGTTCGCTGTTCGTTCGTTCGTTCGTTCAATCGTTCGTTCGTTCGTTCGTTCGCTGTTCGTTCGTTCACTCACTGACTCATTCACTCACACACTCATTCGCTCGCTCGGTCGCCCGCTCCTCGCTCGCTCCCTCTCTCCCTCCCTCTCTCGTTCAATTTTTTATTTATTTATGTATTTATTCATTCCGTCATTTATTTATTTATTTATTTATTTATTTATTTGTTTGTTCGTTCGTTCGTTCGGTTCGTTCGTTCGTTCGTTCGTTCGGTTCGTTCGTTCGTTCCTTCGTTCGTTCGTTCAGTTCGTTCGTTCGTTCTTTCGTTCGTTCGTTCGTTGTTTCGTTCGATCGTTCATTCATTCGTTCGTTCGTTCATTCATTCATTCATTCATGTATATCTTTACATAATTAATATATTTATTCTATCAAAACTTATTTCTCTAATGTCCCTGTCGTTTACACACATATAATCTTCATTTCTGTTGTTAACTTTACACCAATTCATAAAGTCACTTACACCAAATGTTTCCTTAATAATATTCATTAATAGTTAATTATAATTTAAGGAATGCATGGTTTACTATAACGGTTTTCATAGAATATGGACAGTAGTTTCATATTGCCAACCTTTAACTTCTAACGATTTTTTTTTCAATTTTAATTTATTCTAACTCGTTCAGCATAGGTTAGATAATTTGCTAAAAAAATAAATAAAAAAATCTCTATTTTCACTCATTTCTCTTTTTCTCTACCACCCTCATTTCTTTTAATATGTGATACTACAAATTAGTTTAAAGCATTGATATATATGGATTAAGCACCAACACGTCGAGAAGAAGAAAATGTTTGGTGGGGAGAGATTTACATTTAAAAGATTAAACACTAGATTTTTTGTAGATTTAGCGATAATGTAACCTCGGTCTATGACAAGTTCTAGTCAAAGATTTTCTATAGTGGTGGTATTCGCAGCAAAAGATTACATTACTTTTGTATATTTCAATTATATATTATGTGTAAGTTAATCAGAATAGTGTGCATATCCAAAAACATCAATCACAAAAATCACAATGAGTACCGCGTTGGCTCTTGTTAGTTCAGCAAAACATATTCTTGACGTTAACGTTAACTAGCATACTCGTCGTCATCGTCGAAACCCACGCTTGAGTGATTATATTATCACTCCATTCGTCGTGATGAAACGCGAGTTTCGACTATTTCTCGTCGTTCAGCAGACTGAAATGTTACAATAAAAATGACATTCATTTTCCTTATCAATTGACTCTATAAAATGCCATGTTCAATTTTGAATTTTCATTTAACAAAATCGTTAAATAGGAGCCTTCCGCTTAAGCGTCAGGATGTTTCGTATTTTTCAAAATCAGGACTATAGAGGGGTTCTTTTATAATCTTGAATGGTTATTTATTCCAACTGCATGCATTAAACAAAAGTTTTATTTTGGTCGACATCAAAAATACCAGGAAATAAAAATAGTTTCACACTTAAACAAAGTGACATCAGAACCGCGTTAATAACATAAAGATATTAAATTGACGTTTAAAGTAGCATACACCACAGTATAAATTGTGTTATCTTATAGGAAAACTATCACTGTATATTTTGATGTTCACAAAAAAACGTGAAAAAGAGGTCATGGCCTAGGACCTCGATTTTCCCCCGTCACGTGCAAAATCAGAGCAAACACGGGTACCATGAAAATGGCGAGGGTGTAACCTTTCCAATGATAGCAAACACTTTGCTCCTCGCAAAATATTGAACTAGAGCCTTAGCTAGAGCAGATAGCCAAAAGCGGCCTCTATACTATATCAACTTCTGGAAAACCTAGACTGCCTTTCATGTTTATACGTATGGTATTTTCCAGACAGATAAATAGATTACAGAAGCACGTATTGGGAGTTGTGTGGCAATAGAAAGATACATTAACGATAATATATTATCAAAGTTAGCGGAAAACTATATTTAATATAATTTATCTTTCACATAAATGCCAGCAAATGAAAACACCCACGATCTAATCTAAACAAAACTCTATTTGTTTTAAGTTGAAAGTTGAAGGCAATTAACTGACATAGAAACAGAAACGCAAATTCGATCAAAACATGACTGTGTTACGTTCCTTCTCGAAAAGAATGAATTAAAGATAAGTTATACTTGTAAGCACCAAACTCAAGGCTACAGGAACAAATGTGCGAACACACGAATGCTAAGGTTGTTTGTTCGTTTATTTAGGACTTCCTATTTTGTACACAACGTATCAACGTTCAAACAATGTTTTACTCTCAACGCCTTTAATTAAAAAAAATACCTATGATTTATATACCAACCCTGATTTCATTTTATGATACTATACCAAAACTAAAAATCCCAAAAATCCCAACAAACAGGTGTATTAAACTTCATCGGCACATACAATTCACTTTTAGAAGTGTGTCAGAAGTAAAATGCGGAATTCAGCATTGAAAAATATAATTAGTAGGAAATGTGAAATCGGCATACAAAGTAACTATTTTAGTACAAAACATGGCACATTTGTAAGAAAAAAAGCAAAACGACCGTAATAATAACCCTTCAAACTTTAGCGAGTGACATGCTGAACAAACTACCTGCAAGTTAACCATGTCATCATGAGTGCGTTTTCGGGTACCAGTAGACAAATTCTGTGTACTGAGAACCTGTCTACTCGCAAGTTATTATTAGGCTGACAGGAAAAGGTTATAAACCGACTACGAGCGAGAGTTGCCGAACGCATCATCTAACTTTATCTTGATACATGGATATGTAGAGTTTGTACAAAGTATCTGTATGATTTCTTTACACAACAAAACAAATTAATGGAAACTAAATTATATAATTATCTTGTTATATACCAATCTCATTAAAATCATACCCTTTATCACGCTACGATACTCTACTGACAACACTGCATTGGAAGTCACGTCAGATTGACCTTACGATTAGCAATCAAATTTCGGCCTACAAAATCGTTCGGTATAGACTGCTTTACTGCGAATGTCACGTTTCAGTCAGATGGTGTGGGACAGTCTACGCTTGGTATTAAAAGAGACAACGTCCGTAACTTTTAGCTTATAAAACACAAAATAATTGTGTTGACAAAATAATTGCTTTGACAAACATAACACACCAACCATTTTTAAATATTTACTGAACAAAACACACATGATTGCTTGATGGAATTCAATAGCGGTACAAAACAATAGATATACCGATTCTTGGGGTTGAAACCACACTAAAATTACACGTCGCAATTGTCCAAAGTCGCTATCGACTTGAGCTAAGCGTGCTAAAGCATACTATTTAGAAAACCCGATGTCGCAATAATCTCGATAGAATATATATTTTTCAGATACTGTTCCGAATGTCGATTTTCTTCGTATTCTTGATGTAAAACATGCCACATAGTGAAATTCTTTGGATATATCGTGCAATCCACAGCAATAATACACGAAGACTATATCTTTTTCGGATACAGATCTGTGTTTTATTTGGATTTTCGTTTGTTCAGTTCACTCGAACATCATATGAAATGCATATGAAACGCGCGATTTCATTGGTTGAAATTAGTTAATCTTCTCATGAATACTGATTAGATGAAAGGTCGATCTGACGTGACCTCCAAGGCAGTGTTGTCAGATCCTATAGCGGAGAGTATCGCTTATTGAATAAGAATCTAGATGGGGTATGAAAGTTAATACTCGGACCACGCAATGCAATGTAAAATGCACTCAACTAGAATTAGTGTATTCTTTGAACCTCGGCCAACGTGCATAAACAAGACACAAGTTGTCGTGCATAACCTTGAACACATTCCGAAAACTAGACACATACTGCATTCTTATCTTATTAGACTGACATAAACGAAAACGAAAACCTGAGTCATCATATAATTGTTGCATACCACCTAGAAGTTTTACAAATTATGTCAAGGTTGGCATATGATCAGAAAAAAGGCGACGAAGATATTTAATTACTGATGCACTTACAAAAGCAAGCACTATATTTCTTTTCTGTACATTCTGTACGAGGGAGGTTCAGATTCAGTATGCGTTTCATATGAATATTTCGTAATTATTTTAATAGTTTAACTCAACCATGCAAATCTTAATTTCAAATAAAAGTACTAATCCCTCATCTCACCTCCATTTGAGATCAATGTCACCAGTATTAACGGCACGATACATTCCATTTAATCATGATCATCATGATCATCATGATCATCATGATCATGATGATCGTCATCATCATCACCATCATCGTCAGCAACTGCATCGCCATTTTCATCGTCATCGTCGTCATCATCGTCATCATCGTCATCATCAGGCATCAGCATCATCAACTCCATCGACATTGTCATCGTCATCGACGTCGTCGTCGTCATCGTCGTTAAGGACTCACACCACTATTATCTCCCTTGAATACTCGTGCCCTACAGATGAAGGAGGTAGATAAAAAAACAAGTTCGCTTTTCTACATTTTACAGGATAAATTGATTTATCTTTACCAGGTTCTAAATCTACAGCATTTTAGGAAGAGATCACAGAAAAATGCTTGTTGATATAAGATTTCTAGCTAATTCTGCCTCATTTTCATGGGTCTAATCTCCACGGGGTTGTATTTTTGTCTAAATTTTGATAGGTGTCACGCAAACATGAAATTAAAAAAAGTTCAATCTGGTAAATATTTGTTAAAAGTTAATAACATGCAGATATTGGATCAATGAAGAATTTAAGCATAACTACATGTTGCAAAATCTTTTTTATATCTATGCCACGAACAAAAACATTACAATGGGACCTTATGGAAAATTAAGTGTGTTGTGCGACGTTAAGAAAGAGCTGCAGAATGGGTATCTTTTATTCGTTATTATTTAGGCCTTGCGCTTTAGATCTGCAGAATGGCATTTTCATCCGTCATCTCTAAGGTATTGCGCTTAAGAGCTGCAGAACGGGTATCTTTCATCCTTTAATGCTAAGACATTGCGCTTTAGAGTTGCAGAGCAGGTATCTTTCATCATTCATCTCTAATGCCTTGCAATTTAGAGCTTCAGAATGGGAATTTCCATCATTCATCTCTAAGCCCTTGCGCTTTAGATCTGCAGAACGGGTATCTTTCATCCTTCACCTCTAAGCATTGTTTGTGTATCTGTGAACGTTTCAGACACGTTAGGACACAGCTAACACGGTTATTCAGAAATCCCGTCTGTGTATGTATAGTTACTTCAAGTTATCTTCATATTGCAGGAATTAGCTGAAATTTTACTTGATACTATGTTTAACTAAAATTTAACTATATTTTCAAAACCAATACAGGTATAAGCATAATTTAGCTTTATTTTACAGCTATTGGCTTGTAAAACAAACACAAATATCAATGAAGACAGACTACCTTGAAAAAATGTCAAAATTAAAGCGAGAGACTGATACTTTTCCTGGAAAATCAAAATTTTCAAAATATTAAAGGTACTCGGCCTGAATTTCGACCAATACCCTGGGTCACTAAAACTTGAATAATTTGAAAAGCAATAAACCTGGAATCAAAATTTTAGCACTTTTCAGCATGTAATTGATTTGTATACATTTTCAATTATTATTGAGGTGATCATTAGAAAAAAAAATCACCTTAAGGACTCACACCACTATTATCTCCCTAGAAGACTCGTGCCCTACGGATGAAGGAGGTAGATAAAAAAAACAAGTTCGCTTTTCCACATTTTACAGGATACATTGATTTATCTTTACCAGGTTCTAAATCTACAGCATTTTAGGAAGAGATCACAGAAAAATGCATGTTGATATAAGATTTTTAGCTTATTCTGCCTCATTTTACAAATCATGGGTCTAATCACCACGGGGTTGTATTTTTGTCTAAATTTTGATACGTGTCAAGCAAAAATGAAATTAAAAAAAGTCAAATCTGGTAAATATTTGTTAAATGTGTTTTAAATTGGAGATATTGGGTCAATGAAGAATCTAAGCATAAATACATGTTGCAAAATCTGTTTATCTCTATGCCACGAACAAAAACATTACAATGGGACCCTATGGAAAATTAATTGTGGTGTGAAACGTTAAGAAAGAGCTGCAGAATAGGTATCTTTTATTCGTAATTCTTACTGCATTGCGCTTTAGAGCTGCAGAATGGCATTTTCATCCGTCATCTCTAAGGTATTGCGCTTTAGAGCTGCATAACGTTTATCCTTCATCCTTTAATACTAAGGTATTGCGCTTTAGAGCTTCAGAACAGGTATCTTTTATCATTCATCTCTAATGCCTTGCAATTTAGAGCTTTAGAATGGGAATTTTCATCATTCATCTCTAAGCCCTTGCGCTTTAGAGCTGCAGAACGGGTATCTTACATCCTTCACCTCTAAGCATTGTTTTTGTATCTGTGAACGTTTCAGACATGTTAGGACACATTTAACACGGTTATTCAGAAATCCCGTCTGTGTATGTATAGTTACTTCAAGTTATCTTCATATTGCAGGAATTAGCTGAAATTTTACTTCATACCATGTTTAACCAAAAATCAACTATGTTTTCAAAACCATTACAGGTATAAGCATAAATTTAGCTTTATTTTACAGCTGTTGGCTTGTAAAACAAACACACATATCAATGAAGACAGACTACTTTGAAAAAAATGTAAAAATTAAAGAGAGACTGATACTTTTCCTGGAAAATCACAATTTTGACGGGTAACCATTAGTTTGATTTTATTATTTTCAGCATTTTTCTCAATAATTATTTCTTAAAGCTCATTTTTATGCTATATTCAGATTTAGAGATGCCTTTTCGTGTATATTTGAAAGTTTCAGACATAGCTGAGCATAAATGTTCAGGAAAATGCAAAATTCTTATCACTACTGTAGTTTTTCAAAATATTAAAGGTACTCGGCCTGAATTACGACCAATACCCTAGGTCACTTAAACTTGAATAATTTAAAACCAATAAACATGTAATCAAAATTTTAGGACTTTTCAGCATGTAATTGATTTAGATACATTTTCAATTATTATTGAGGTGATCATTAGAAAAAAAAATCACCTTAAGGACTCACACCACTATTATCTCCCTTGAATACTCGTACCCTACAGATAAAGAAGGTAGATAAAAAAAACAAGTTCTTCATTTTACTGGATACATTGATTTATCTTTACCAGGTTCTAAATCTACAGCATTTTAGGAAGAGATCACAGAAAAATGCATGTTGATATAAGATTTCTAGCTAATTCTGCCTCGTTTTACAAATCATGGGTCTAATCACCACGGGGTTGTATTTTTGTCTAAATTTTGATAGGTGTCACGCAAACATGAAATTAAAAAAAGTCAAATCTGGTAAATATTTGTTAAATGTGTTTTAAATTGGAGATATTGGGTCAATGAAGAATCTAAGCATAAATACATGTTGCAAAATCTGTTTATCTCTATGCCACGAACAAAAACATTACAATGAGACCCTATGGAAAATTAATTGTGGTGTGAGACGTTAAGAAAGAGCTGCAGAATGTTCTTAATGCATTGGGCTTTGTATTTTTGTCTAAACGCAAACATGAAATTAAAAAAAAGTTCAGCCTGGTAAAAAAATAATTAATTTTATTTTAAATTGCAGATATTGGATTAATGAAGAATTTAAGCATAAATACATGTTTCAAAATCTAGAAACAAATACTTCTCCCAGGGAGAACACGTGAGTAATGTGTTTCTAGACGATCAGAGCAGCATGCTGACCTCAATTTACAGGTCAAAGCCTTCTAAAATATGCGACTACATTGTATCACGGTATAAGACAAATGGATAATTTATACCAGCATAGCATAGACTATTAGTAAAGATATTAAATGGTATTGAACTGAACAAAATATAATGAAGAAATTAAAAGAAAACTTTATCTAAATAGTTAAAGACATACTACAGTTTAAGTATGGTCAACTACTGATTTTTGTTAATACAAAAAAAAGAACACTGAAACCTCATACTCCAGAATGACTTCTTTTTTTATACTAACAGGCTATCTTTTATTGAGGGAAAATCTTGATTTTGTTTACATTTATTAGTTATATGCTAACCTATAGTTTTATGTTGATTTTAAATATATAACTATTAGTTAATTCATTATGTCTTGTACAGGTTTTATGCAGATAAATCCAATACTTCTTGGATGTATCAACATTGCCCACAAGTGCGTGGTCAATAATGATCACATACTGTGATAATTGCCCATTAATCTGAAGCACGAGCTTGCTTCCCTATCACTTGTATTTGGAGTGGTATTTAACCTTAGAACAATCTTATCATCGTAGTTTATACTATAGCAATGGACCAGTCTTCTAGCATCTACTCTATTGGTATCTAAATACAGAATAATTTAATCATCGTAGATCATACAACAATTATTTACGACCCTACTAGATCGGGATGAATTGGTACCTAACCGTTTATGATGCAGCATGTTCCATGACGTACCCTCTAACACAATATATGATATCAAACAAACCCGGGGATACGCGGTAATAACGTCCTCTGTATTATATACGTTGTATATTGCTATTTTATATATTGCAAGGGGAACATAAAAGAGCGTAAATTTTAAATCTTTATTTGTATCATGACAAACCAAGACAACCGTCATGTATAAGTGGAATACGCGAAGTATATCACGCATTTTAAATTTTGTATCCTACTTTTGCATTCCACTGTAAGCATTTAGGCGATCTAGTTGGTGCGGAAAAATAAATTTACTTGACGCCCTCTTTGCAAGCAACAAATTCAAAAACATAAAAAGTTCAAATCAACGACAAATGAAAATAAGTAAAAATGAAAAAGGTTTGAAATAATAGAAACATACTCTGAAAATAATTTATAACTGGTCATCTGAATTTTATTGATATATTTTGAAAATAAACGAGACATGAATGCAATTTAATAATCTATCGTATGAAACAATTCAATTCACAAATTTGATGAACATTTTATTGCTAACAACCTAAAAGTTTAAATATAATACGGGGATGAAATTCAACGCCCTCAAAACAAAACGCCACAATGTCCAAGTGACGTTTAATGCCTAGAGTGGCCTTCATAAGCAGCAATTTCAACTCGGACCGGGCTCTCATTGACGCAGTGTAGCGCTGGAGGTATCGCTTTGGAATGGTATTCCATGTTTGAGTGACACTTTGACCTATTTCCCGGAAATTGTGTTGCTGTGGAAATTGTGCATGCGACGTTTCAACAAGTCCCATACATGTTTAATTATATTTAGATCCGGACTTTTCGCAGGTCATGGAAATTGGCTTAGCATTTACCAACACGAAACGGGGGAATATCTTCAACTATGGACATTACTCTATTTGTTGCGATAAGTGGTACAAGGACTGGCTGAAACATGTCATCTTGGTACCATCTAGCATTAACGTTACCATTAATGTGGACGAAAGAATCATTTTGAAATTGTGACTTTTGGATTTTAGGGTGTTGAATTTCATACCCATATTTTGTTTGAACTGTTATTTTGCTACAAAATCTACAGCAAATATTTTAATTGAATTTTTTCTTACGATAGATTATTAAATAATATTAATGTCTTGTTTGTTTTCAAATTATATCCATAAAACCCAGTTGACCAATTAGCTGATCAATTATAAACTTTGTTCAGTGTAAACTCGGTCCATATTAAAATGATCAAAGTATAATACGTTCATCTGAATAAAAGACTTGTTTATTGTTCTACATTATCGAGATTAATGGAGGCTCAAATTAATTGCTGAATACCAGTTAACTGTTATTACGGTAAATCTGGTTTTGACACTTATCGAGCGAAAACTTAACTTTAGAATAAAGTCTGAAAACTAGAACAATTCTGCAACTGTAAACAATGTACCTTTTGTTCAATTGGAGATACGCCTAAATAATTAATATATTTTAGTATAGGCGGGTACGAGTGTCTGACCAAAGAAGATATTCCAGATTGCCTCGTGGTAGCGAGTTAGCACACTACGCACGGGGATTTTCTTACCCCAGGGTTTTGCGGTTGTTACTGTTCTTATGCATATTGTACACAAAGATATTACAATGTGTTTGAGATCGACAGTTAACCCTGTATAATTATGGACAGTACATTATGGTTGTTATATAACCATGTGTAATTGTTTCGTGTTAAGTAAACCGTCTCTTAATTTAACAGTGTTTAAATGATTTTATGCGTATATTATGTATACACACTTTTTCCATGTAACACTTATGTTATAAAAACATTATAATTGTGTCATTATAAATAGCCCAAGCACAGAAATCGTCCAAAACTTGAGGGTGGAATTAAGAGTTACCAACTCATAATTAATTTTACGCATATTCAATCACGGGTATTGTAAATATATAACCTATACTTTCAGTCGGCACATAAACATTATTATATGACAAGAACACATGACTAGAGATTTGATAAACGAATTTGTAGTGCAATTTTGCCGTTATTTGGAGGGTTAGCTTCTTTAAGAAACATGAAAAAATACGTATATATCATTCAGTGTAAATAAAATACATGTACAGTTATATTTTATGTTATGGAATCAGCGTTATGTTGTTACAGAGAGCTTATGCCTCGGGGTGCCTTCGGTACTTTGAAAAGATTAAGCAGACGATCACGCACTGGACAGATGATACTGTCTATGCAGCTGACCAAATATCAATTTGGGGAACAATGTCTCTTATCAAGTTATCCGTCTAGGGAGATACTGAAGACAGACGCCATTTTACTGCAAGATATTCGAGTTTGTTGCCTTTCCAAGCAGACAACTATATCATAATGTTTAGTGCCTTACTTTCCTCTTTGACACATAAACCTAGGTTACCTGCAATACGTATTGTAAAACAACTAAAAACATTTGTTCTACTTATATACAGTTAACAGAATCGATCAACTTGAGTCGAATACCTTTGGAGAACAGTTTAATTTTCAAATCACGTGATATCGACCACGTGATATTATATCTGATATATTTGACTACGGATATTCAGCGCATGAATATACTTATTCGAGTTAGAAGCGAGTTACTCTAGATTATTTAACATAAAGTAGTTCTGGGGAAAATGGCTATAACAACAGCACTGATAGATTGTCCTATTTTATTCAATAAATGAGCCTTCATGCTCTAAATTCCCAAATGAGGAACAATTACTAGAAAAAACGGTTCATATGGAGTTTAAGGTGGAAACATTGACGAACGAGATCAAGGCAGCACGGGATACCGTTGTGAAGGAATTGAACTCTTTACATGAAGAAAGGGAAAACATGAAAGCAGAATATGGGGCTTTGAAAAACTTACCTGCCATAGGAAATGACATTGAAATCTGACGAAATGGAGAAGACTTTCAAACGTCAGGAAGCTCAAATTGCGAGGACGTCGGAGGATCTGCGTAACCTAGAACATATACCAGTCTCAAAATTAACAGGTAATACGGTGTGTGTCTATGTGTGTGTACTTCACTTAAAATAATGAAGTCTTTAATTGGGAATTGATACTTTATTATATAGGGGATATTTATTGTTTTGGAGTGAGTAACATTTCTATTTCATCAGGAAGTGAACAAAATGTATATATTGATGAATGCAAAGCATGAGTGGCAATATAAACGTTTGATCGCTTCGATTTTTTTTTTTTTTTAACCGATGTCAATATGAATCATTTTCTTTGTTAAATTATTTCCAGTCAAAAGATATAGCTTTTATGCCAAATGCTTTATTTTATCTAAATGACAACATTTCTTAAAATACTTTACCAATTTTCTGCAATTACGACTCGTTTTCTTAATTAGAACATTACAGGAACAATGTCCGTAGCTTTTAGCTTATACAGCACAAAATGATTACGTTGACAAGCATAACACACTAACCATTACTGAAGATTTACTAAATAAAACCAAGAATGTTTGACGAAATTTAATGGCGGTACAAAAAAAAGAAGTACCGCTTCGTGGGGTTGAACTCGTAACTCACAAAAAATATAGTCGCGAGTAATAATAGTCGAAAGTCGCAATAGTCGAGCTCGCTGAGCTACACAGGCCAGATGTATTGAGTAAGACATACTATACACGAAACAAAATGTGCTGAGGGATGTCACGTGATCAGCAAAAAATGTAAATAATGTTGGTCCCACATTGTTTGCAAATAATAAATAAAACTTTTCAAACTCACGAATGTAATACTACTGACTTATCAGGGTCTATGCTGATGTTTCCATGCTTACATTTCACTGAATAAAAATCAGACAGTTATTTGACTATGTTCAATATCTGCTGACTTACGGACGGTGTCCCTTTAACATATATTTTCTAAAAAAGTCAATTCTTTAAAGCTGACAATAATTGCGTTTCTAACCTTAGCTCGAAATAAACACCCGCCCTACACGTACGTCTGGACGAAAAGGATGTTGCAATTGAAAAATACCTGCAAATCCACGATTTCAATAAAAATATCAGAATGACATTGACCATTGAAATATTCACCTCAAAATCTTACTACACATCAATAATGAATTTAATGCATACAGTTCTCCTTTAAATGAGCGGAAACCGACATTTTTACCTTAAATGTACAGCTTTTAAACATTAAAGGGACACACGGCAATCTTTATTTTTTAAAAACTCACGGCGTCCCGCTAGTTTTTCCGCATAACTTGCATTTGTTCAGTCATTAATATTAATTATAAGAATAGTATTAAGCAATTTATTTTTGAATATTATTAATTTTTGATATTAGTGCACCAATAATAAATTAAAACTTATAGTATAATAAGACGAAATAGAGAATATTTAAAATTTGATTTATTTAAATGTTACCAGGGTAAAAGTAAAAATGATACTGGATATATAAATCGAGTCACCCATTACAAACAGTTAAAGATTGCCGTGTGTCGCTTTAATGTAAATTTGCCTGTGGTACCTATTTGACATCTAATTAGACCCTTTACACTTTTTTTATTGTCTATCTTAAAATAATAATCATTTAATATATATATACATCCTTAAATATAGCTATTAAAATCACGACGAGTCTTTAAGTTAAGCCATACTCTATATAATGCATAATAACTTCCCCCACACCACAACACCCCTAAAAAAAACTAAATATAAAGACTAACAAATGTTTCATTATAAATAGAAACTAATTTGTATTCACAGACCACAGCGTCCTTGACCTATTGACACCAACATTAGAAGGGCTTTTCATCTCGCCAAGCTATAAGTACACAGCAAACATGAAATCCATCCATGCAGATGTTCTGTTGAAAAAATGAGAGCAAACATATTTTAATTGAAGGTCACAGTTATCTTTGACAATTAAAGCTACAATGAAAATCGACCTTTCTCTCATGACAGTACAACTACACAGCAAATATAAATGTAATCCATTAAATCGTTCTGTTTATAATGACTGTGAACTTAAAAATTGACTTGTTTCTACTTCTTACCAAGGTACAACTACACTGCAAATATGATTTCAATCGACAACCGATAACGTTCAATAAAGTGAAACATTTCGGTCAAAACGATATTACTCTATGGTAGACGTGTTTTGTTTTTTGCACTTATATGCGCTCGCTCGTGAAAGAACCAAATGCCTACCATCTCGTGAAGGGTTTCCCGATATTATCTTATTCTTATTAAAAAGTACACAGAACAGTGGCAACGATACACCCGAATACTAGTTTGAAATATATCGAAATATATCGTACTTACCTACGACCTATGTGCGTGACATGGGAAGGAATGCGGTGACTGATGTCCACCAATCACGAAATAATAACGACGCAGAATATTTTAAGAGTATAAAAATAAATATAATCAGTAGGCAATAAGGCCTAATGAATAGCTTAAACAGATTTTAAATAGATTTTATGTGTACACAACCTAGCTATTATCCTGTCTTCAGCGCCAAATTTCTAAGACATTGTAAATTAAAGTGCATCAAAAGGAAATCCCTAACAATAAATTCCACATCCAGAGAAATTAGGAAATGATATACGTATATGTTGATACACGTATATGTTATTATAAAAATATATAAAAAACATAATTATAAGACATTGACAAATCAGTGAGATTGTCATAGCTTACAATTAAACTTTGTGATCCCCTTAACAGTATATCGTACCTATTTATAAGCCCTTTGCACTTTTGTAATATTTATTAAATCTCGTATTATTTTAAGACCTGGCTGTAACACCAATTATTGCGTTCAAGGCTCGTCAGGTGGCAGATAAATGCTCGGCCACAGCCCAGATAATTGTGTTTCCTACCAATCTTCTGAACGAGGGTCAAGGCTATGAAAACGTTACAGGGGTATTCACAGCACCTGTTGGTGGATTATATATATTCACTGTTTAGTTTTGTATGCAATATACTTTGCCATAGTTATAGAGAACGTACGTCTAACCGTTGGTACAATGGCTGACCATTATGAAGTATGCCACTCAGCTGCTGCTGTCGCCATTTTAAAACCTGGGATGTGGTTGTGGTAAGATGTTCAAGAGGGTCGTCAAGTGATGTCTTGTATGATAATGACGACACTCGTTGGAACACGTTTTCAGGGGCACTTATTCATAGATAGACTAATATTTAAACAAACAAAATACACTCATAGAAAGCTGAAGAACGATTTCGATGAATGAATGATATGTTTAAGCTAAGACATGACGTAACATTGAATATTGAAATATGTTTGAACTTTGATCACATACCTGATGAATATTACAGATGTGTTAGTATAGCACCGTATTGATTTAATATAAACAGGCGCATGCATTAGCGCAGGATGGAATGCCTTTTTATTAGTAAAGGTCAATTACCATGCATAAAGTATGTTACAGCAAAAGGACCCTTAAAAAGTGATCCAAGCAATGGAAGGAATAGTATATGTACTTTGTCAAATTTTTTGCCTGCATGACGTTTTAATATTATTGTTAACATGTTTGTCTATTATTAGCTGTGCAACTAGTTTATGACACGGCCATGCAGTTAGCTTAGAGATTTTATTTCAAGATTGATCACGTGGAGACAACTGACCAAGAGAAAATCAAAAATACATAAATTTACAAATTTATTTACCACAAGATGAATATACATGCAAATGCTTATACAAATGAATAACATCGACAAAGTGGAATATCAACATGTTAAATAATATAAATACACGTTATAATCACCATTCACGATTTTATCTTAAATAAGAACTAGACTGTTCGGTTTTAATCAAACTGAATATCTGTATTAATATAAAGCAATAGCAAAGAATGTCATATCAGAGCTATATCTAGCTGAATTCCTTCCTGTAGAGTTCCTTTGTCCGGCACTAATACTTCACTTCCGCGAATTTCCTTTCACGAATTTCGACAATGCTAACATGCACGTCCATCATTAGCGATGGCTATTCGTCGCGGTATCCTACTTCCGGTGACGTAATTTCCACGCGACGTCAACTCGCACGACCCTACCGGCGACACATACGGTGACGTTATCCCATATCCGTGTAACCATTCGCAACATCTCGTACACTGCTTCGCAGCATGACTCGAATGTATTACACAGGTTTCCATATTGGTTACGTCATACTAGCGTTTCCCGCCAAAACGAATTTGCATTCAGAATCAAAGTTATCTTCAATATTTTGCAATATCATTTAGCCGATTGCTCCATCTATAGTTTATTTACGTGAAAGTAGTGATAAAACCTTCATCTGTATTGTAAATAACAAACATGCAACGCAAATCATACATCAACACGTGTGGCAAGCGGCCATAATGTTTATGTAGCAACAGTGCACTATTTTCTGTGCCGTTGCCTTCCGGCTAACAGAATGTTAAGATTTTGAACATACCGAAGCGCCATGATACACACGAGGCGAGATCCCGAAGAATGACGGGATTGGCCGAGCGTTCACGATTGCCGCGTAACTAGTCCCTCTTCCGTAGAGTCCTCGTGACTCCTGCCTGATCTATCGCCAAAATACCGAATGCTGAGGTTCCCGCGTCCTATGACTGCGTTTCTAACCTACGGCCCCGTAGACCATGCTCCCGACAATACGCTCTACATCCGATCCTAGCGTCTATACGGCCATATTGCCGTAATTGTGCGGCCACTGACCTCACAATAGTGCTGCTTGTATCTTTTGACATTAATCTCATTAAAATTACGCTTTGATACTCTCCGCTTATAGGATCTGACAACCTGCCTTGGAGGTCATATCAGATCGACCTTTCTTCTAATCAATATTCATGAGAAGATCAACTAAATTCAACCAGTGAAATATGCACTTCAGATGATGTTCGAGTGAACGGAACAAACGAAAATCCACATAAATCACATATATCCGAAAAATTATAAAGTCACCATGTGTTATTGCTGTGGATTGCACGATAAATTCAAAGAAATGCACTAAATGGCTTGTTTTACATCAAGAATACGAAGAAAATCATGGTCGCGTTCATGTTTTTTCTAAAACATTCGGAACATTCTATTTGTATCTAAAAGATATACATTCTACCGCGATTATTGCGACATTATGTTTTCTATATAGTATGTCTACTAGTATAGTATGGCTTACGAGTTCAACCCCACGAAGCGGTACTTCTTTTTCTGTACCGCTATTGAATTCCGTCAAAGAATCTTGGTTTTATTCAGTAAATATTCAATAATGGTTGATGTGTTATGTTTGTCAACGCAATTATTTTGTGTTTTATAAGCTAAAAGTTACGGACATTGTCTCTTTCAATACAGACCATAGACTGCTCCACAGCGTTTGACTGAAACGCGACATGCGCAGTGCAGCCGAGCTATTTTGTAGGCTGACATCTGATTGGGTAATTGTAAGGTCAATCTGACGTGACCTCCAATGCAGTATTGTCAGATCCTTAGTAGTGTAGGGTATGGTAGCGTGATAAAGGGTCTGATTTTAATGAGATTGTTGTGACACCGACTTATCATTTACACACCCCTTTATACATCCATTACACTTGTACCTGACTAAACACGCCATCCATACAAATGTGATATTCTGCGGACGTTTCATAAAGATCGCTGTAAAGTGGCTTATATAAGCAATCCATACATTTAGTTAGGCCCTCACTGGTAAATATCGACAATTTTAATCAAAATACAGAACTTCTAAAATCATGACTTTCTTAATACGTGATGGATAGTGATGAAATAAAAGCGAAAACCTACTTATTGTTTATCAATAGAATGAACCTAGTACAATATCATTACTTTTATAATATACACGCATCGATTAAACGTGAAGCGTTTGGCAGTTTCTATTTAAAATCAGGGAAAATGAGGCCTCGACAAACACAGTTAAAAACAATCTAAGTATATATGAACCCATTTTGTTAAATATATATTTCCTGCCTTTTGTATTTGGGGGGACATAATGTGTATATATAGCTGTTACTGTAATACCCTGTTATACATACACGTGTATGAGCAAATGTAAAAAGTGTGCCAGATAACGAAGCCCGTCCAATAAATCACCAACTCCTTTCTCTGAAATGATTCACCTGTCGTATTTACAAAATAGTAAACACCAAGTAAACCGATATTTGTTTTAATACATTTTATATAAAAAATAACGTTTAACTTCATACAAAACCATTTAAATAACTGTTTAAATTCCTGTTGTATTCTTTCACATACTAGTAAATGATACTATTTCTTTCTATATACGTAAGACTCATAGTTCCTCTATCCACTATCACAAAATTACCACATAACGAAATGTAAATCATTGCTGTTTTAATCATATGTATTTTCGTATCTTATTGAGAAGAAAACAACGAAATCTATGTCAAAGAACTGGACAGTAGCGTTTAATGCTAGTCTTACATCTTGTCTTGTCGTACCGTTAATGTTTTTTACTCGTGTTGCTGTGGCCTCTAGATTTATTGTTTTGTGGCTTTCTATGCTCTTTGTTTTATATTAATATATACATGATTACCTACGTGGTATACTTATATTGCATAAAAGTGCTGCCTTGTTTGTTAGAGAATATTACCAGACGAGTATATCTTTATTTACACTGACCTGTTTTATTGGGATGAACATATTGTAAGATTGAGGTTTGGTGCACCCTTGAACATGGTGTAACCACCTCCCCTGCCCCTCTCCCCCATCCAATTGACATGGCCGGAGGTAAGCCCTATGTTCAACCCTTATATGTTTGTGATATCACATCTTGCCTTTTATTCATCTTTCTAATTATTGTTTTTTTCTATCTGTGTTTTGTTGGACCGCATGTGGTCCTTGAATGCTACAACTGTTCGACTTTAATAAATACTTTCCGTGGTTCTGAAATTACTTAATACCTGAAAAGTGTTTATTCCGAACAAATAACAGCTAACTTTTGTGAAATATAAATGCTTTGTTTTAATACTTTTTAACTGTAAAACTGCACAATTTTCAAGTCAAAACATATGTGAATTTATACACTTTTAGATCTGCATCGTGTTCTTCAAACATAGCTTTGTATTTTTGAGTCCAAACATATGTAAGCTATTAGAATGGAGCAAGTTGTTACATCAAATTATTGATGCCTAATTTGGGCATGCTATTTCTAGCCTTACTGTAATTAGGCACTTTGTGAAACGGAAGATAACACATCTTGGCTAATTGGGAATAAACGTATGCATATCTAAGACAATTAACATACGCCCTTTAAATTTAACCTATGTTACATCGTATTATGATCAGAAAACATGACATGACAAGGAAGTATGTATCAAAGGAACCAACTTACACTTCTTAAAATTTGTGTTTTTCTTTCAAATCTACATCAAACATAAAAGTATTAACATCTGATGACAATTAGGACACTGCATGATACGCTGAACATACCCTTGATGTGTGTTTGTACATGTAAAAAGCACATAAAAAACCCGCATACATTGATATAGTTATGTAATGGTAATCAATAACGGAGGATATTAATACTGCTAAATACTTCTAGAAAGTGGTAAGATAACATTTTCATAATTAAGCAGCATTCTATTTTGTTCAAAGTTACATAACGTAGAGCTAATATTACATAGTTTCATACATTTCTGAAGAAGAAAGTATATTTAAAAAACACACACTTAATTGTGCCTGTTTACAGTACCCTTAAACTAATTATTTATTGGCATTATGCATTAGATAGCTAAATAAAACTCCACACATAACAGAAACATGTCATAATAAGGTATTATCGGAAGTTAAGCTGTATTTTTTAATAGCCGTAAAATATGTTTTACTGTGCATCGTTAGCAGAACATTTCAGGAAATGTTAGGAAATGTTCTGTCTGATTTAATGAACTGCAAATCTGAGAGTGTGTACACAAGAATGTACAACTAATTTATGGGTGACAAACTTAAAATATGCATACTTGCCAGAAGATCTGTCAATGGTTTGGCAAATAAGATCATTCCGCCGTTTGGATACTGGATACGTTAAACGCCTTATCGGATAGTAAACAGGTTACAATATACTTAGGTTTAAAGATCTTCTGGCTTCGAAAATAGATCATGTATACAATAACTTCTCTAAGCTACGCGTAACAATACTAAACAACAAATGATTGTCTCATCAACCGGTTAGCGTTTCATCAACTGTTTAGTGTTTGTCTCATCGACTGTTCTGAGTTTGTCTCATCAACCGTTTTGTGTTTGGTTCATCTACTGTTTACTGTTTGTTTCATCAAATGTTTAGTGTTTGTCTCTTCAACCATTTAGTGTTTGTTTCATCAACTGTTTAGTGTATTTTTTTTTATTTTTTTTATTTTTCTGAAGCTTCCATAACATATTCATATAGAACATATATATATAATTTTCACATATTGATAATAATTACCGATATCATGCAAAATGTATATATTCATTTTTGATAAACATGTAACTCACTACATTCTTATTGTGACAAGTATCTTATTTTAAATATACATATAACAATAATGATATGATGTTACTCTGCAAACAGATTACTGGAGAATTAATGTAAATATATATAACGGGTATTTAAATAAGTAAATATATATAAGAACATATTATAATGATTAATATAGTCTGATTTCTTCCAGGAAATCTAAAACAAGACTAAAATCTATAGCATCAAATAACTCTTTCATAGTATTAACATTGTAATACATTTGACGTATAGGCTCAAAGTCTACACATTCCAACAAGATGTGTTTGACCGTTAACGGTGCAAATCAGGGTATACATTCTGGTAATTGCTCACCTTGTAATAAATATGAATGAGTATAACGTGTATGCCCTATCCTGCACCGCGCTAGGACAACTTCCTCTCGACGAATGGGTCTACTAGAAGAACGCCATTCTCCGAGTAACGGTTTAATTGGATGGAGTTTATTGTTAACTGACAAATCCCAAGCGGCTTGCCAAGAGTTACGAATATATGTGTTAATACAACTTTTAAAATCAGTATAAGGTAATTTGGTATTAGTGATGTGTAAATATAATGCTGCCTTAGCAGCACTATCAGCTCTATCATTACCACGTATTCCTACATGGCTTGGAAGCCAGCAGAAAATAATAACATTATCAATTATAAGAGAATTGTACTTTTCTAAAAGTTGAAGCACAACTGGATTATCATGTTTCATATTATCTTATTTTAAATATACATCTAACAATAATGATATGATGTTACTCTGCAAACAGATTACTGGAGAAGGGAAATGTTAAATCATGTATTCATGCATTTTATGTAAAGATATGCATTTGTATATTTTCAACTATGCATATATACTGAAAAAAATAAATAAAATAAGTTCAGCAAGCTTTAATGTACATTTAGCTTAAAGAAATTAAATGCTGTTTTATAATGTGAAATATTATAAAACATTTGCATGACATAGGGTGATCTTCTCTTTCACTGATTTGGTGTGATCTGAGTTATCTCCCATTTACTTAAAAACTGCCTATTTCATATTTCAATATGATATAATATGCAACTGTTTAGTGTTTGTTTCATCTACCGTTTACTGTTTGTTTTATCAAAAGTTTAGTGTTTGTCTCTTCAGCAGTTTAGTGTTTGTCTCATCCGTTTAGTGTTTGTCTCATCGACCGTTTCGTGTTTCTCATCAACCGTTTAGTATTTCTTTCATCAACCGATTAGTGTTTGTCTCATCCGTTTAATGTTTGGCAACCGTTTAGGGTTTGTCTCATCAATCGTTTAGTGTTTGTCTCACCAACCGTTTAGGGTTTGTCTCATTAACAGACTAAATGTTATACCGTCCACAGTTGAAACATTTCAAAAGGCTAGTGGGCTATGTTTTTTGGCGAAGAGTTTATCAATTCGTATAAATACATACAGGACAAACATAAAACGTGTTATTTGACTGAAATCTGAAAATAAGTCACTTCTTGATCGTTTATTTTATAAACACGCATACGCATCGTATATATAATCTAAATTGGCTAAAATTTCAGGAATGATACCGTTTACATTAATAATGATTGCTTCTCAGTTTTGCACAATTGAGTGTCGTGATCCAGCTTGTTCAAAATTCACGTACGAGGAACAACTGTTAGAGAAGATGGTACCGATGGAATTTAAGGTGGAAACATTGGTAAATGAAATCAAGACAACACAGAATGAAGTGAGTACAGAGTTGTCGACAACAAAAGAAACGGTTGTGAGCGAACTGGAATCCATCCAGAAAGAAAAAAGTAAACATGGAAACGGAGTTTGCACATTTGAAGGACGAATTAACAGAAAACATGAAGTCACAATTTGACAAGATGGAAACGATAATCAGAACAAGAGCCCGCACCAGTATGTATACCCAAGAAACGCGCCAAAAGGGAACAATTTGTAACCGAACACAAATAGACTGACGACATTATGACACGTGATGTTCCGATACGTGAATAATGTCGTGTACAATCTGGGGATAATATTATACCAAATTAAACGAAAGAAAATTAATCATTAAACCGAGCATCCATTTGTACGTGATCCGTGGTCAGTGTCCGTATCCATGTCCGTATCCGTGTCAGTGAAAAATCTGTTATATAGAGGAAATGTTGGGAAGCATCCAGTGATAAAAGTCTCGTGTCCGTGTCCGCGTCCGCGACGAACCGCACAATGTGCGATATTTTACGGACACGGATGCACTGACGCGGCTACGAACACGGACCATGGATCACGTACAAATGGATGCCATGCTTTAACATTGACATTCTAACATTTAGCTAGTATGCCACATGAGTGGGTTTGTAACATGTTAGATGTAACCTCTTATCTCTCAAATGGTGTATATTTAAATTGCATTGTTTAAATAATCAGTATTATAAACGATGTATGGGTTTAAAGATTTGTACACGTGTAAGTATTGATTCACATATGACTGATACGACGTTACACCGGACCTTACACCAGACCGAATGATTAGTATTTTATATTGGGTGTTTGATAATTTAAATTCAATATGCTAATATCATTTATTACTTTTAAGGGTACACACGACAACTCAGTGTCCCGTTTTTGTTCCTTATATAACCTGCATATTAACAACCATTTGAATAGTTTAATTCAAACTCCTTCTGCATTTTATCAATTGCATCAAACAAGTTTTTAAATATATTTTATTTTATTGAGAAAACATTGTTTTCCATATAACTTCTCCTTCTCAACTGCATGCACGCAAACCCAAAGACAAACTGTAACTTTTTAAACAACCTTTTCGTTTTAAGACATCTTCTTTATATTTTTAATAAGTGTTGATTAATAAAGCCCACAGCTAAAAATTATCTTAAAATAGATGCTCTGTAGTGTCGTTGAGAGGTTAATAAGGATATTTGAAAATATGTAAACGTCTTATCTTTTGACTTCAGTAATAATTTATGTTCTCCTTCAGTCGCTTATGAATACGGCCTTGGTGTTCAGATCATATAAAATGTGTATATGTGCAGATTAAATTATATGTTTATTCACGGGTTCTTAAAATATTATTGATTGAAGATGCGTAAAATGAATTATGAGTTGGTACCTCTTAAATCGACGCTCAAGTTTGGGGTTTTGAACTGTCTGATTAAATCCATTTATATTATATCTTCAGAATGCAGATTCTCAAAATATGTCATGCGCTGCTTAATTTCAGTTTACCTGTCTGCCCAGTTCCAATGTATAAAAGTACACTCTGATATTGATTCAGCTAGATTACATGCAGGGGAGATAACATAAATAGTACGCAATGTTTTGGGTAACAACAGTTATCTGTTTTAAGAATATTTGATAAACAGATGTAAACAGATGTTTACAAAAGGGTTGTGTCACACGTTCTAAAACAGTAATCACGTCCGTCCGCAGTTCTAGAAGCATGTGTGCGTAACACGCATGTCATGTTGGAATATATGTTCATGTTTAAAATAATGACTCTATGAAAAAAGGATTATGAAAGCATGAAGACACGGTTGTTGATTATCTACATAACAATACATATTTTATAAAATCCGATGGTCAGTCGACATGTTGTATGTTGTCTGATATGCACTTCAAGATTACCAGAAAATGTTGTCGCATATTTCAGCGCTTAATCATAGTCACATTATACTGAATTATAATTAAAATAAAACAACGACGACACTCTTGTTTATCCTCACTATGCGCAATATATTTTTTTTATAAGAACATGTTTAATACATACTAATAAACCCATGATTTTCGTATATGGTATGTAAGAAAGATGTTCTAGTATTACATTTCGAGAAAAAAACATCATTTTCGATCGGTAAACTGCAATAGCAGGCTTTGCTTGCAGGGAATATTACTAATATACTGCTTCATTGTACCAACACAAATGTATACACCTTGCAGACAGATCATTAAAAAACACACTCTATTTTACTAGCATTATAAAGAGTGCTTTAAAAGATTTATCGGCCTTAACTAGTACATATGAGATAGTTTTGTTTGAAATATAATTTCTGTTTGCTTTGTTCCAGATGTGGCTACCACTCCAACTATTGCATTCAAGGCCCGGCAGTTAGCAGATACAAGTCCAGCCACAAACTTCACCACAACACTACTGAACAGAGGACAAGGCTACGACAACGTCACCGGGATCTTTAAAGCATCAGTTAGAGGAATATATATGTTCACGGTTCAGATGTGTACATCTAGACGACATACGAGGGTGCTTCAAAAAGTTCTGTCACTAGGCATATATCCTTTGAACTGGATATTACACTGAGATAAAGTAATGTATTTATAGTACTACTGGGTTCGCTGTCTTAAATTCCACAACAAAAATGAAAACATTCCGGTTATTTATACCCCTGAATTACCTCCCCCTACCACACATTTTGGATACTGGCATCTCTGAAAAGTCCTTGTTACAAAACGTTGTAAAAATTATTTGAATAAGTCTATGCTTTTAAATTTTCTTGTACGCCATCTGTTGTTATTCACCCATTATCCCTGAAAATGATTATCGAGAATTCGGAAAGGTCTTGCTGCAAACCAGATATGAGTGAATGCATATCCCTTAATTTTAGCAGAAATAACACTGATTTTCTTAATTTTGTTTACGGAAATGTTATAATATCTTTTAAATGTCGTAATTATTCTCATAGTATTAATATTTTTTCATATTTGTTTACAAATCATAGTCCTTCAGTGTTTAAATTCCATATTCAACACATTATTGTAGAATTTTGTACAATGTTTAGAGAAAATATTGATCATCCAAAAACGCTATTTCAGAAGATTGCCCTTCCATTTAATGTCCATTTATCTTTAAATTAATTTTACACGTTAGCTTAAAATGTTAATTTCTAAGACAATGCCTTTTCATCTACCATGCTTAAATTCTGAATCTTGTAATGCACAGATATAACTGGTAATGTACGAGACATTTCAAACGTCTTCGACAAGTACTTAAAGAAAAACAGGCATTTAAAAAAGTAACAGTTAACAAGCCTGAAAAAACTCGGGACGAAAATGCCTCAGTGTGTATAAGTGATGTGTATTAAATGTTCCATAACTTTCGTCACACAAAAGATACAGCATTCATTTTACCATCAATGGAATGGTATTGAAGATCTTGTTCATTTGATATCAAACACTAACACTCACAATGAGCACATAATTGTTAAAACGCGTTAGTGTCAGAAATTTTTGAATGACCCTCGTATATACTTTGCAATTGTTGTAGATGATGAATCACTAGTGTATTATACCATGACACGGCTGCTGCTACATGCGCTACAGCGGTTGCCATCACTGTTCTGTAGCCTGGAATGCGTGTGAGGGTAAAATGTACATCTGGATCATCTAGTGTTCTCCTGGCCGATAATGCCACTCAGAAAGTATTGATCAAAATCAAATTCCGAAAAAACAGGTTTGCAATTACATTTGCAATTATGTCGCTGTTCTCGATTCTGGTGTGTACATTTTCAAATGACACGACTTTGTCTGCATGCTCTTCAGCCAGTGCCATATCTGTTTTGTAGCCTGATATATTTGTTTATCACTACTGGAACACATGTTCGGGTGCACTTTTTCAAAAAATAAGCTCAAGGTTTTAAATGTTAAATTACCAGACATCTTATAAGATGACTATTATGCAGTAAATTTGTACCGTATAGACTGCATATGATAACTATAAAATATGCATTTGTTAAACAGTATGTGAGTATTTTAGATGCATTTAAGGGTCATTTAAATAAATAAATGTACACATTATGGTTGATAACATCATTGATAACTAAACGTTTACACAGTATGGTTAATATTAATTAAGGTTTATAAAGCAATAATTTCAATAACAGTTACAAGTTATGATATAACAACATTAAGTGCAACATTTACATATAATAGTTGATTACATTATTGTAACTGCTCTATTCCTTGTAGGAAAGGCGGGTTATATGGGTATGAGATTGTTGTCCTTCAAGTACCAAGCTTTGTATTCCTCTTTCCTTATCTCTATACAACACCCACGAACAGCCTTAGATAATCTCTATAAAATTGTTTAAAGTAAAGGCAGGGTGTATTAAGGAAGTTACCATGTAGTTACTACCGCATCTGTTATGTTCTGTAATACAAGGCATCTCAGTACTACACCCACATACTTATGCTATCTCCTTATGTTGTTTTACTTGTAGGCGGGTTATATGTATGGGGTTGATACCATGCAATGTCTGAGGTCTCTGTTACATTTCCTGTTACACAAGACATCATCATAGCCTTAAACCACCTCCCATGTTGTTTCAATAAGAGCGGGTTGTATGGGATTGAGGTTGTTACCGTGTAATTACTACGGTGTTTGTTACATTTCCTGTTACACAATACATGATCATAGCCTTAAACCATATCCCATGTTGTTTCTGTATTAGCGGGTTGTATGGGATTGAGGCTGTTACCGTGTAATTGCTACGCTGACTGTTACATTTCCTGTTACACAAGGCATCATCATAGTATTAAACCATCTCCACATGTTGTTTGAGTAAGAGCGGGTTGTATGTGATTGAGGTTGTTAATGTGTAATTACTACGGTGATGGTTTCATTTCATGTTACACAAGACATCATCATAGCCTTAAACCATCTCCACATGTTGATCAGTAAGAGCGGGTTTTATGGGATTGAGGTTGTTACCGTGTAATTACTACAGTGTCTGTTACATTTACTGTTACAACAAGACACCAGTATAGCCTTAAACATCTCCTATGTTGTTTCAGTAAGAGCAGGTTGTATGGGATTGAGACTGTTACCGTGTAATTACTACGGGTGACTGTTACCTTTTCTGTTACACAAGACATCCTCATACACCACCAAAGCCTAACATTATCTCCCAAAGCAAAATTACACCGTACACCACCCAAAACTTAAAAAAACATTGTTTTACGATGTTGCAAATGAGCTGATATAAACAGCCAGAAAGAACGTTATGCCATATCAACTTCTTGCAAACTTTCATTTTATGAGTATGGTTTTTCCAGAGAGCTAGATAGATAAGAATTACAGAACAACATCTTGCGAGTTGTGTGGCAATATCAAGATACCTTAACGATAGTATATTATCTGAGCTAGATTATATTTAATATAATTTATCTTTCACATAAATAAGAGAAAATGAAAACACCCTCGTCTAATCTAAACAAAACATTATTTATTTAAGTTGAAAGTTGAAGGCAATTAACTGACAAAGAAAAAAACGTAAATGCGATAAAAACATAACCGCCTTACATTCCTTCTAGAAAAAAAATATTCTTGTAAGTATCACACTCAAGGCTAGACGAACGAATTTTCAAACGCATGAATGTACGAGAGGTTGTTTGTTCGTTTATTTAGGACGTCCTGGTTTATAGACAACGTATCCATTATTGTAGTAAATATTAAAGGTATTACGAGCACTATTGTTAAACAAACCAGTTTTACTTATAGGCTCTAAAATGCAGGAGTTATAGAAATACCACTATAGCAATAGAGAAGATACGACTTAGCGGAATGATGACGTCATAAAGCCCTTTTTCCATTTATTTATGGTAATTACATTAATAAATCGTGTTTAAATCAAGAAAATGTATCACAAATAAATAGTTTATACATTGCAATGCTCATTTTAAGATTTTACATTCATTGGCAGTGAACTCCTATGATTGGCACTGAGTGCATTACTATGATTATGAATACGTATAATAATAAAGATATATTTCAAGTGAACTACAGTAACTACGCGTGCATTGTAGGATTGTATATTCGCATTATAATACATCTATTCATATAATTAATATTGAATCCTTGAACAAATGCAGAAATCTTAACTGGATGCCAATGAGAGTTTTTAAAAAATCAAGATTGCCGTCTGTCCCTTTAAGCGAACTACTAAGATATGTAAATATATTCTATTAAAAGAGACTTTGCCTATTATATATTGAATAACAAAAACAAACGACAACATGAAATAAGTTTGTATATGTCTATATTGCAGAAAAGGTATTAGTACCAGACTATTAGCTAGTATATTACACTCAGCATTTGATTAAATTCAGCTAGTACCCAAACAATATGTATTGTTTCATTGTTTGCTGCTGAATGTTTTGGGCAAATCTGATCTGTTGAATTCATCAGTTTTTATTTTGGTACGTGTTTTTGTTTGTAAGTTCGTGCATTCTTGTTGAAAAACTAATGACAATAAATTCTTGAATAAGAAAAAAGCTATTTTTATTTTCATTCTGTTTATTAATGGTAACACTATTTATTGTTTTAAATAGTTACCACATAATCAGTGATATAGGGGATTTATCAGGCTTTGGGAGCTAAAGTTGTTTGATAATATAAAAAGCTATGAAATGGCCAATTTAAAACGTGACATTTTTCAAAGGTATGGATGAAACATTAACCGTTTTCTATAATATATATCAATATTTAATAATTATAAATTACAACAAATATTATAAGGCCATACAGGAATACCCAAAAATACCACGCCGAGCAGTTCGGTGATAATATACACATCTCGTCCGTTCGCTTTGCAATAAAGTGTGTCTTTTACCGCCAAATTTAAAATAGCTTTCCTGGCGCGTAACCATAGTTAGGCAACTATGTACGGGTCTTTTATTGTATATGGTCAGCGCGATGTCTTTTGATGGTTTATGGTTCATTGAGTTAAGTTTTATCAATTTAATACAGAAAACATGTTTTTGAAACATTTTAAAACAAATAAATAAATTAATAAATACCAATCCTGATATACTCCCTTTAAGTGATTATAATTTGATAGGTGTTAGTTGAAGCCAACGTAAAATGCACTCAACTGGAATTAGTCCGTTCTTTGAACCTTGGCCAATGTGCAAATAAAAGACCCAAGTTGTCGTGCATAACCTTGAACAAACTCTGCATTCTTAACTTATTAGACTAACATATCTGGAAACGAGAACGAAAACACGAGTCATCATATAATTGTTGCACACCGCCTAGTTGTCTAAACCTGTTTTACAAATTATGTCAAGGTTGGCATATGATAAGAAAACAGACGAAGACGATATTTAATTACTGATGCACTACATAGGCAAGCACTAGGGTTCTTTTTATACATTCTGTACGAGGGAGGTTCAGACAAGTATGCGTTTCATATGACTGTTTCGTAATTACTGTAATAGTTTAACCCTACCATGCAAACATTAATTGAAAGCAGAAGTACTAAGATTGTTTCATCTCTCATCCCACCTCCATCTGAGATCACTATCACCATCACTGTCACCAGTGTTAAAGGGACGATACATCCCATTTAATCATCATCATCGTCATCATCATCATCGTCATTGTCATCGTCATCGACGTCGTCGTCGTCATCGTCATCATCATCATCATCATCATCATAATCATTCCCATTATCCCCATCATACTCAACATCATCATTGATCATCATTTGTTTTCGTAATGGCGTATTGGTCGTGCCGATATAGTTAAATATTCAAATATATGTTCACATTTCGGATGTGTTTTATTAAACAAATTGCATTTTGTCTTGATGTATGCCAATATCATATGGCAACCATTGAGTGGGCGGTTTTGGTGGTTAACAGTAAAGCTTGTCAAACTCTTTTATATGTCCTTTTATCAGCTTCACGTGAAAGAATAATGCGATTTAAAAGGCGTTAGGACAATGTATCAATCGCCGGAACCATATAGACAATTGATAACATTCAGTTAGATAACAGTTGGCTATTGTTTTGCTCGGCGAACAAAAACAAAAACAGAATGGTAACACATTATACATAATCGGTATTTCAAGTTGAATTTTGATACAAACATATATACTTTCGCGTTTGTTGTACGAAAATAAAGTTTAAGGGGTAATAATTAAATAAGAAAACCGTGACAATAGATTACTGAAACTCAAAACAAAGTTGCAGTCTCAAAGAAATGTATTGGTTATTGCAACAAAATAAATTAATAGCAGCGGCTTATTTGGTATCTAGACCTAGAATATTTTGATCAGTATAATTAATATTACGACAATCAACGCCTTTACTAGCACCGGCTTGATTGGTATTTAGCCTTAGCATGTTTTAATCAACAGAACTGACATTACGATAATTCAAGTTACATCTTGCACCAGCTTAATTGGTATCTAACCTTACAACTATTTAATAATCGCAGACCACACATCGATTATTTCCGCCACTACGAGAACCGACTTAATTGGCATTTAACCTTAGAACAATTTAATCGTCGTAGTTCACACTACAGCAATGCACATGTCTTTAGCATCAGCTTAATTGGTACATAACCTTAGAATAATTTAATCGTTGTAGTTTATACTACATCAATGCACAAGTCTTCTAGCATCAGCTTAATTGGTACATAACCTTAGAATAATTTAATCGTTGTAGTTTATACTACATCAATGCACAAGTCTTTTATCATCAGCTTAAAGGGACACATGGCAATCTTGAGTTGTATTCATACATTAAAATGTGCTTTAAAACTGCTTGCATATAATTAAATAAAAATTTCAACTTTCTTCGCTATTTTACCAGATTTTTCAATATATTACTGGTGCAATATTATAAAAAGTTAGTAATATGCAAAAATAATTTGCTTTGAACTATTCTAACAATTAATATTAATGATTGAACAAATGCAAGTTAAGAGGAAAACTAACGGGACGCCGTGAGTTTTTAAAAAATCAAGATTGCCATGTTGGTATCTAACCGTAGAACAATCTAATCGTCGTAGTTCATACTACAGCAATGCGCAATTCGTATTAGCACCTGCTTAATTGGTATCTAAACATAGAACAATTTAATCATCGTAGATCACACAACAATTATTTACGACTCTACAAGAACCGTATTAATTGATATCTAACCGTTTATGATGTAGCATGTTCCATGACGTACCCTCTTACAAAATATATGATATCAAACAAACCCGGGGATATGTACGGAATTCCGTTAGGGCCATCGCCTTTCAATGTGTTGATCTGAAACGCGATACTCGATAGTACGATGATGAAAACGCGAAATCACGAAACTACGATATCGAAAACGCGATAACACGATGATGATAACGCGATACACGGTAACGAAAACGCGATAATACGATAGTACGATGATGATAATGCGATATACTATCGTGTTTTCACCATCGTACTGTCGCGTTTTCACCATCGTAATATCGTGATATCGCGTTTTCGTTATCGTAGTATCGTGATTTCGCAATTTCATTATCGTACTATCGCGTTATCATCATCGTACTATCGCGTTATCATCATCGTACTATCGCGTTATCATCATCGTACTATCGCCTTCCGGTGCGCATGCGTATAGAAGAATTTCCCCTCCAGTAAATTTTAGAGCAATTTTAACCTTTTAATGGATAATTATCGACACAAATATCGTTTAAGATTCGTCCATTTAACGTGCGTTCAATGATCAAGAAGACATATATAAATCTAAATCGTTTAATCAAAATATAGAATAACAAATAATATATATATATACAGTAATAAGTTACAACTAAATGATAACAAAGGAAAAGAAAACAACTGCATGATATGTACACAGGTCAGTATTCATTGTAATTCTCTTTACGGTATAAATGTTTTAAGAAGGTTAAAGATGCGGTGCCGGTGTAACGAGGTCAAGTTTATTTATATGCGTACTTTCAAACAATAATTTGTCAATGTTTTACATTCCCCTAAATATGTATATTGCCAAAATGAAAACACCAAAGTGTTTCATAAACATAGAGAAAACTAATATTTCGAAGAAAACACTGGCAGCTTTTGTAAACAAGTTTGTTTACATTTTGAATGTGTGTAACTCAGTGTTATAAATAGGGAAACTCTTTCGTTCAATTGTATCTGCCTCCATAGCTCAGTGGTTAGAGCGCTGGCTTAGTAATCAGGAATTTGCGGGTTCGAGCCCCACAACATCCAGGGATTTTTATATTTTCTTTCAGATTCAAGAAATATTTTGACGTACCACATTGGAAGCCTAAAAACAACGTCTATATGTTGAAATTGGTTAACCATTCTTTTTGCATTGTTACGTATTCATCATATGGTGATCTTTTCTTTTCACAATAAAGGTCTCGAGATACCGGCACTGCATCTTTAAAGGTTTTAAGAAGGTTGAAAATTTAAAACTCGTCCATTTGTACTGCTGTACTTGAAGATCTTCTATTTTTGAGCATGCACATGCGCACCGGAAGGCGATGGTGCGATAATGATAACGCGATAGTACGATGGTGATAACGCGATAGTACGATGGTGATATCACGATATTACGATGGTGAAAACGCGACAGTACGTTGGTGAAAATACGATAGTATATCGCATTATCATCATCGTACTATCGTATTATCGCGTTTTCGTTATCGTAGTATCGCGTTAACATCATCGTGTTATCGCGTTTTCGTTATCGTAGTTTCGTGATTTCGCGTTTTCTTCATCGTACTATCGAGTATCGCGTTTCAGATCAACACATTGAAAGGCGATGGCCCAACGGAATTCCGTAGATATGCGGTATTAAAGTCCTCTGTATTATAAACTCTGTATATTGTTATTTTATATTTCAATAAATACTGAAAAGGGGAACATTTAATAAAAGAGCGTGAATTTTACATCTTTACTTGTATCATGACAGACCAAGACAAACGTCATGTGTAAGAGGTATACGCGAAGTATATCACACATTTTAAATTGGTTTTCTACTTTTGCATTCCACTGTAAGCATGTAAGGCGAGCTAGTTGTTGCGGAAAAATAATTTTACTTGACGCCCTCTTTGCAAGCAACACATTAAAAAACATAAAAAGTTCAAATCAACGACAAATGAAAGGGTAACCCTAATCATAAGTAAAAATGAAAACGGTTTGAAATAAACGAAATATACACTGAACATAATTTATAATTGGTCATCTGATTTTTATGGATATATTTTGAAAATAAACGAGCCATGAATGCCGTTTAATAATCGAACGTATAAAAGAATTCAATTCACAAATATGATGAACATTTTATTGCAAACAACCTAAAAGTTATAATATAATACGGGGATGAAATTTAACGCCCTCAAAACAAAACGCCACAATATCCAAGAGACGTTTAATGCCTAGAGTGGCCCCCATAAGCACCAATTTCAGCTCGGCACCGTCCTCTCATCGACACGGTGTAGCGCTGGAGGTATCGCTGTGAAATGGCATTTCATGCTTGAGTGACACTTTGACCTATTTCTCTAAAACTTTGTTGGTGTGGAAGTTTTTGCACGCGATGTTTTAACAAGTCCCATGCATGTTCAATTAGATGTAGATCCGGACTTTTCGCAGGTCATGGAAGAACTCTGACGTGATTAGCTTAGAAATTGTAGGGTGGATCTACTAACATGAAATGAGAGAATATCTTCAGCTAAGAACATCTCTCTATTTTCTGCGATCTGTGGTACAATGACTGGATGCAACATGTCATCTTGGTACCACGTAGCATAATGATTACCACTGATGTGGACAATAGACGCCATTTTGAAATTGTGACTTTATGGTTTTGAGGTTGTTGAATTTCATAACCATGTTTAGTTTGAACTGTAGTTATTTTGCAATAAAATGTTAAGCAAATATGTGAATTGATTTTTTTCTGACGATAGATTATTAAATAACATTAATGTCTCGTTTGTTTTAAATTTAAATCCATAAAATCCAGTTGACTAAATGTAAACTTTGTTCAGTATTAACTCGGTCCATAATAAAATGATCAATTTAAAAAAGCCTTGTTTATTGTTCCATATTATCGAGGTTAATGGAGGCTCAAATTAATTGCTGAAAACCAGTTAACTGTTATTACGGTAAATGTGGTTTTGACATTCATCCAGCCAAATTTTAACCTTGAAATAAAGTCTGAAAAGTAGAACAATTCTTCAGCTGTAAACAACGTACCATTTGGCCAATTAGATATACGCCTAAATGATTAATATCTCATAAAATGTGCATAACACTCTAGATAAACAAAGGTTAGCTTTACGTTAAATGAAGACGTAAACAGTTTAAACTGTCTATGCTAGGTCCTGCCTGTCTACTGTCCTCTAGGGTATGTCGAGCAAAATATTTAAAACGGATAGTTTAACGCTTTTTGAAAATATTTGAATATTTATATCAAATATACATAATTTGTTTGGGTAGCTTCAATGTGAGAGGACACTACTTCAGTATAGTTAATAATTAAGAAATGTTACTTTACCCAAGTCAAATACATACAGTAAAGGGGAACCTTTGTTAGCAACGAACACATACAATAATTAACAAGTGTTACTTAACCCAAGTAAAGGGGAACCTTTGGTAGCAACGAACACATACAACAATTAACAAGTGTTACTTAACCCAAGTAAAGTGGAACCTTTGGAAGAAACGAACACATACAATAATTAACAAGTGTTACTTAACCCAAGTAAATGGGAACCTTTGGTAGCAACGAACACACACAAGAAAAGAAAGTAGGAGACTCTGTCTTATTGAATCTGTTCATGAGGTAAAATAAGATGCACCGCCTTTCACGTCCCCGCCCCACCCTCGCCCCCAGAGCCGACTTAAGCGGCATTCTACTATAAAGCTATCGTGATAGGGTTCGGTGATTCAAGGGATCAGTAAATAATAACACTACTGATATTCGTATGGCGAATCCATCTGGGGCATTACGTTTTCTTCGCTTTAATCATTGTTGAACAATACGTTAGAGCAATGCTTTGCTAGAAAATAAATTCATATGTCAGTGTTACTCTATTCTCCATATAGTGATGTAGTTTGGTAACAACTATTATCAAATAAGTATAATGAGACCATTTCCGAGATATGTTCCACACATGAATGAGATACACATTTTCATTGTTATGTCGTACAAGTCTATAATGAGGCGGTCTGACTTCCAAATTTTGCTTGATAATATAGCATGTACTGTGTAACACCTCTCGCGAATGAATGGTACACATTCTGAAAATATTCAGTTGTGCTTTATGCATTAAGAAGTGGAGCAATCATGTTTTAAAATGTACGCTTATAGCAGACCTCATTTGATGTATTGCGTTATTACGTTATTAGTGAATTATGACGTGTTTGTTTTAAAGCGTGATTTGGGCTGACTGTGTTCTGTGAAAGTTACATTTGCTCGACTTGTATAGACTGCAATATTTCGTATGTGTCGTGCTCGGCCGTTTCAAAAGGTCCATTATCATACTCTTTTTTTTATAGCACAGTGGCGTTGCTTGTGCAGTGTGGCGGCAGTAAAACGTCTCCCCGCGCTTGCAATCAGTACTGTTATTCATTCGATCTTTGGAGATCGCTGAGCCCGATACTTATAGTTAGTTATCGGTGGTACATTTTCAATTTCTTTTGTTTTCTCACTTAATTTTTGATTCGGTGGTTCCACTACTCCGGCCGATAAAAGGCTCTGGGTATTGTTTAACCACTCATAGGATATGTTGTCTGCATTTTATACGCAGGCTTCATAACCGCTGCTCCCAACTAAATTCCATTATGTTTATTTCGCTTATTGGGGTATTTCATTTTATTAGATACTGGGACCATACGCCGTACGACATAGGGAATACGTTAAAGAAGGATAACTCCATGTCCACCGCCATATGCATGCCATCTTCGGGATGGTTTAAATTTTGTGCTGTTGATTTTATGAATATTGAGTTCTGCTCAACCCGGGGCTAGAGGGCGTGAGCGGTAGCTAGCATATTTCACTACCACTCATGAACAGTCTCAATCAAACCGAGACTGCAATATTTTGTATGTGTCGTGCTCGGCCGTTTCCAAAGGTCAATTATCATACTCCTTTTTGTATACCTACTTTTAGATCCCGATGTATTCTGTTTATTCAGATTTATCTTATCTATGTTCCGATTCATGTTACACAGATCAACAATTTTGAATACTTTGGAACAAATATCTCTCTAATCTGAAACTGTATGCATGCTGTCATGTCAGTAATATCGAACTTATACTTTTCTCCAAAGATTACGTTATCCTTTTAAAATGAAAAATGTGTTTGGTAAAATTAAAATATAAAACATAATACAAATTAAGACATAATAGTATTATATTTTACACACGATGTACACACAATTTACGTAAAGTGATAATCTTAGCAGGCATCATACAATAGATATCATTTTTATGATTTCTGAATAATAAATTGCAATACGCAGATTGTTCCTATACTATATATAATACAAGAACACTATCATTATATAAATAACTCATAATCAATTGAAACGCGATAATCGCAGGCAATATACGTATTTAAGTAGTAAATGCTTGAACGTAACATTTTGACGTTTAACACAGTTATCCTCCCCTAAATAAATACCACTAAAGGAGAGATTGTCATGACTACTTTTCCTGATTTTCCTGCCAAAAGAGTAAATTGCCTATTTCATTGAGTTATTATGTTGGTTAATAGTATATAATCTATATATGAAATATGACTATATGACAATAAAAGTATTTTTAGCGTTATGAATGCTTACGTTATATAAATAACCATGATTACAGATTACAAATACAAACACAATCGGAATTTTACCAGCGCAGCTTTTAATGTCTCTTACAAACCGTATTCCCGCGAGACAGTGTCGATTGTTATGGATGGCTGGAGGTAAACATTGTATCAATCAACAGTTTGTGTAAGCAGCACTTTACCTTTATGCCGACTTTGCTACACATGAACACGAAGATAAGTGCTTAATTAAGGAATAACATATTTCCAGCAGGTTTATATTGTGCCAGATCAATACCAGGTGGGCAAGACTTGAAGATCATCGATTCCAACGTTGTGGTTCAAGTCCCAAATACCAGGTTTTAATCTCACACAATATAAACCCGCTGGCAATATTTTATTTCTTATCTGACATGGATGTTTATAAATGTAATACACACAATTTCGAGAGATTGAACATTATAAAAACACATACTCACATCTTATATTGTATGCCTTTATCTCAACACCTAACGAATAAAACAACAAAAAAACTTAATCCTTTTTTTATCAATTTAAATTTGTTGACTGAAATTTGCTTTTAAATTAAAATAACGTAATACGGTTGTTTTGTCGTTTAAATTGTTTACAATGACTTTCTAACAGTTGAATGGCGTGACGTCAGAGGTCTTGAAACTCCTCAATAACCAATCAGTATTGAGTATTTTAATAAACTATGTCGGAATTGTGGATACAATGGCAAGGGCCGATACATTCCATAGAACAAATCTAAAACAAAAACGTTTATTAAAGACGGTGAAGTTAACAAAGCAAGTATATATGTTAAGGTGCACCTGTACCTTTATATGAAACTGTACTTATTGTTTGCAGTTATACTTCAAATATTTATGTTTTGACTTGCTGAACTATTACATTTATTATACAGAGTTCTTGTCATATTGTAATTATTCTATATGTTCTTGTACCACCAAATTATTATTTTGTTTAATGTTCTGTTAGTCAACAATAGTCACATTTACAATATATGTACTCCGTTTCTTAACCTACTGACGACAACGTATAAATATAACTTACATATTTTGAGAATCCAAAGTTCTAGACACAATATAAACAGTTTTAACCAGCGACCCCAAAACTGGAGCGTCGAATTAAGAGTTACCAACTCATAATTAAGTTTACGCATATTCAATCACAGGTATTGTAAATATATATCCTAGACTTTCAGTCGGCACATATAAATTATTATATGACAAGAACACATGACTAGAGATGTGATAAACGGTTTTGTAGTGCAATTTTGCCGTTATTTGGAGGGTTAGCTTCTTTAAGAAACATGAAAAAATACGTATATATCATTCAGTGTAAATAAAATACATTTATATTTTATGTTATGATATCAGAGTTATGAGTTATGTTGTTACAGAGAGCTTAGGCCTGGGGTACTTTGAGAAACTATTAAGCAGACGATCACGCACTGGACAGATTATACTATGCAGCTGACCAAACAGCAATTTGGGGATCAATATCTCATATCAAGTTGTCCTCCTAGGGAGATACTGAAGACAGGCGCCATTTTACTGCAAGATATTCGAGTTTGTTGCCTTTCCAAGCACACAAGTATATCATAATGTTTAGTGCCTTACTTTCCACTTTGACACATAAACCTAGATTACCTGCAATTTGTATTGTAAAACCGCTTAAAACCTTTGTACTACATATATACAGTTAACAGAATCGATCAACTTGAGTCGAAGTTATAAAGCGTATACCGTTGGAGAACAGTTTAATGTTCAAATCACGTGATATCGACCACGTGATATTATATCTGATATATTTGACTACGGATACACTGATAGAGGTCATGATTTTATTTTTTCTTATCCTATTTTATGCAATAAAATGCAGTGAGCTTCATGCCCTAATTGCACATATGAGGAACAATTACTAGAACAATTGGTTCGTATGGAGTTTAAGGTGGAAACATTGACGAACGAGATCAAGGCAGCACGACATCCCGTTGTGAAAGAATTAAACTCTTTACATGAAGAAAGGTAAAACATGAAAGCAGAATATGGGGCTTTGAACAATTTACATGCCATAGGAAATGACATTGAAATCTGACGAAATGGAGAAGACTTTCAAACGTCAGGAGGCGCAAATTGCGAGGATGTCGGAGGATCTGCGTAACCTAGAACATATACCAGTCTCAAAATTAATAGGTAATACGGTGTGTGTCTATTTGTGTGTACTTCACTTAAAATAACGAAGATTTTAATTGGAAATTGATACTTTAATATATAGGGGATATTTATTGTTGTGGAGTGAGTAACATTTCTATTTCATCAGGAAGTGAACAAAATGTATATATTTATGAATGCAAAGTATGAGTGGCAATATAAACGTTTGATTGCTTCGAGGTAAAAACAATTATTTAACCGATGTCAATATGAATCATTTTCTTTGTTAAATTATTTCCAGTCAATGCCAACTATCTGCTTAATTTATCTAAATGACAGTTCTTAAAATACTTTACCAATTTTAAGAATTACGACTCGTTTTCTTAATCAGAACATAACAGGGACAATTTCCATAACTTTTAGCTTATTAAGCACAAAATGATTACGTTGAAAAACATAACACACTAACCATTACTGAAGATTTACTTAATAAAACCAATATTGTTTAACGAAATTTAATGGCGTTACAAAAAAAGAAGTACCGCTTCGTGGGGTTGAACTCGTAACTCACAAAAAACTATAGTCGCGGGTAATAATAGTCGAAAGTAGCAATAGTCGAGCCCGCTCCCAACTGAGCTACACAGGCCAGATGTATTGAGTAAGACATACTATACATGAAACAAAATGTGCTAATGGATGTCACGTGATCAGCAGAAAATGTAAATAATGTTGGTCCCACATTGTTTACAAATAATAATATTTATTTTTTTAAACTCACGAATGTATTACTACTGACTTATCAGAGTCTATGCTGATGTTTCCATGCCTACATTTCACTGAATAAAAATCAGACAGTTATATGTTCAATATCTGCTGACTTACGGACGGTGTCCTTTTAACATATATTTTCTAAAAAAAGTCAATTATTTCAAGCTGACAATAATTGTGTTTCTAACCTTAGCTCGAAATAAACAACCACCTTTCACGTACGTCTGGACGAAAAGGATGTTGCAATTGAAAAATACCTGCAAATCCACGATTTCAATCAAAAGGTCAACATGACATTGACCATTGAAATATTAACCTCAAAATCTTACTACCCACCAATAATGAATTGAAGGCATACCTTTAAATGAGTGGAAACCGACACTTTTACCTTAAATGTACATCTTTTAAACATTAATGTAAAGTTGCCTTTGGTACCTATGTGACTTATAATTACCCCTTTTGCATTTTTTTTAATTGTCTATCTTAAAATATTAATAATTTAATATGCATATACATCATTTAATATATAGCTATTAAAATCACGACGAGTCTTTAAGTTAAGCCATACTCTGCATGCATAATAATCCACCCCCATCCCTCACCTCTCCAGCCCTAGAAAAACTAAATAAGACTAACAAATGTTTCAGTATAACTAATTTGTATTCACAGTGCTCAGCGTCCTTGACCTTTGTCCTATTGACACCAACATTAGAAGGGCTTTGCATCTCACCAAGCTATAAGCACACAGCAAACATGAAATCCATCCATGCAGATGTTCTGTAGAAAAAATGAGAGGAAACATATTTTAATTGAAGGTCACAATGACCTTTGACAATCAAATCTACAATCAAAAACGACCTTTCTCTCATAGCAGTAGAGCTACACAGCAAAAATGAATTTAATCCATTAAATCGTTCTGTTAACAATGAGCGCAAGTCAATTTTCATTAAGGTCACGGTGACCATAACATTTGACTTGTTTCTACTTCCGACCAAGGTACAACTACACTGCAAATAGGATTTCACTCGATCAACCGATAACGTTCAATAAAGCGAAACGTTTCGGTCAAAATCATATTACTCTATGGTAGACGTGTTTTGTTTTTTTCACTTATATGCGCTCGCTCGTAAAATAACCAAATGTCTACCATCTCGAGAAGAGATTCCCGATATTCTCTTTATCATCTTAAAAAGTACGCAAAACAATGGTAACGATACACCCGAATACTAGTTTGAAATATATCGTACTAACCTACGACCTATGTTCCTGACATGGGAAGGCATGCGTTGCGCATGGCTGCTGTCCACCAATCACGAAGTTATAACGACGTAGAATATTTTAAAAGTATAAAAATAAAAATAGAGTATCGTTTAAGGTGCATTATATCGATATTATGTGTCGTTTAAATGTGAAACAAAAATTATGGTTGTTTACAATTTATCTCGAAAAACGTTCTATAATTCAACATTACTGACCGTAAACGTTATGTCTTCAAAAAACAACATTTAAAATATGAATTGTCTGAATTACGGGTTGTATCATATATTTTACTTTTAATTAAAAAAAAAAGAGAAAAATGGTCCCATAGAAATCATAGCATCCAAATGCAATAGCACCGAAGGCACCGAACGTACAATGAAAAGGACACAACGAGTGGTGAAGACCGGGTTACCGGCTTGAAACGGTCGTAGGCAATAAGGCTTAATGAATAGCTTAAACGGATTTCATGTGTACACAACCTCGATATTATCCTGTCTTCAGCGACAAACTGACAAGACATTGTAAATTAAAGTGCATCAAAAGGAAATCTCTAACAATAAATTCCACATCCAGAGAAATTAGGAAATGATATACGTTTATGTTGTTATTGTAAAAATATATAAAAACATAATAAGACATTGACAACTCAGTGAGGTTGTCATAGCTTACAATTATACTTATACAATTATAGCCCTTTGCATTTTTGTAATATTTATAAAATCTCGTATTATTTTCTGACCTGGCTGTAACACCAATTATTGCGTTCAAGGCTCGTCAGTAGGCAGATAAATGCCCGGCCATAGTCCAGAGTATTGTGTTTCCAACAAATCTTCTGAACTAGGGTCAAGGCTATGACGACGTTACAGGGGTATTCGCAGCACCTGTTGATGGATTATATATATTCAGTTTTGCATCCAGAATGGAGGTGCAATATACTATATATTTGTAGAGAACGGACGCCTTACTGTTGGTACAATATCTGACCATTATGTTGTATGCCACTCATGATGTTGCCATTTTAAAACCTGGTATGTGTGTGTGGGTAAGATGTTCAAGAGGATCGTCAAGTGATATCTTGTATGATAATGACGACACTCAGGTGCACTTATTCATCAATAGACTAATATTTAACCAAACAAAATACATGTGTAGAAGGCTGAAAAATGACGCCTATGAATGAATGATATGTTTAAACTAAGACCTGACGTAACATTTAATAGTGAACTATGTGTTTTGAACTTTGATAATACACATGATAAATATTACGAATGTTTTAGTATAGCACCGTATTTATTTAATATAAATACGCATGCAATAACACAGGATGAAATGCCTTTTATTAGTTAAGGCCAATTACCATGCATAAAGTATGTAACAGCAAAAGGGCTCTTAAAAAGTGACCCAAGCAATGGAAGAAATAGTACTTGGACTTGTCAAATATATAGCCTGCATGACGTTTTATATCACTGTTAGCATGTTTGTCTATTAGCTGTGCAACTGCTTAATGACACATTCATGCATTTAGGGATATTGTAACAAGATGGACCAAGTGGAAATTACTTACCAAGAGTGAATCTAGAATAAATAAATTTACAAATTTATTTAGAACAATATGAATATACATGTATATACAAATGAATAACAATGACAAAGTAGAAATATGAACGTTTTTAAAGCATTTAAATACGCGTTAAATGAATCACTATTCAATATCTTATCTCAAATAAGAACTAGACAATCAGAACTGACCTAGTATTATCCACTTCTTCCCGTGCTCCATTGTTGTGTGAAAGCGTATTGTTACCTCCATCCTCCCACGACCTTCAACTGCGCATATTCGGGGCGAGATGTGCGTTATGAAATTGTTGTGCGTTACATATTTTGATGGCCGCTAAGCCGCTATGTACCATCGGCTATACGTGTGCCCCCCCCCCCCCACTCCCACCCCCCACCATCCCCGTGCCAAAAAGAAAAATCTATAGAGTTTCATAATATTGCAATCATGAACACCTCAGTTTGTCAGAACTGTCGTTTCTTACGGCCGTGCTTCTATCTAAATCCTTAACGGACTGTAGCGTTTGATGTTTATCTTTAATCTTGTCCGAAGGGAGATGTATTTATATAAGCTTTGAAAGGCTTGTTTTCAGATCCTTATTATTTATACTTCGTTCAAAATATATATGTAAACAATACGAAATAAATACTGTTTACATGTATAATACAAATATAGCGAATTGAGAGGCTGCTACCGATAGTTAACCATCTATCTAAATAACAAAAAACATACATATAACTGCAACCCAGAACTATATTAGGTCCAAGCGATAAGAGTGTGCGCATGCATAGACCCTTCATAATAAGCAATATTATTCCTTATATATTCTACAAATCCAATTAATGCCGCCTTGTTTGTTAAAGATTATAACCTGACGAGGATATCTTTATTTACATTGTCCCGTTTATTGGAATGACAATGTGGTAAGAGTGAGGTTTGGTGCACCCTAGAACCTGGTTTAAACGCCAAGCGGCCTTTTAGCCACTGACCGTTCCAAGGCGGTAGCTCTATTGTCAACCCTTTTGTGTTTTTGATGTCTTATCTTGCCTTTTGTTCAACTTTAAATTTGTTCTTTGTTTCTATGTGTGTTTGTGGTTGACTGTCGTCCTTAAATGCTACTTTTCCTGTTCGATTTTTATTGATCTACCTTTGTTTGATTTAGGTAGAATTAGTTAAATTCCGACATCAATGCGTTTTTGTACTTTTGTAACTATACTAATACTCAGTAGTACAGATGGCCTATTGTAATATGTTTTTTTTTCTCGTATCCGTCCCAGTTGAACTTAAATTACTCGGATGTGTTCTAGTCCATTTATTTATACGTATATGTGAAGTTGCAGTGATTATGTATCACGAAGATAACACTTGTACATTAATTTGTGATATTGGCTTCATTACGTTTACACATTTCTGGTACGCATATATATGATGCAAACAGACAATATATAACAATTTCAAACAAGGGAAGAAAGTATCAGATTGTTTGCGTCTTTTCTTTTCTTGAGTGATACTCCACTTTTAGGCCACAGTAAGACCCGTAATTAACAGTTATTAATTTGTAATCGGGACGACTTTATATGGCCGTCACACAATAATACATGAAATCTAGATTAAATCGAAATTAAAAGATTAATTCTTTGAAAGCAACGTACATACACAAGTAAAGAACGTAGAAAGAAATATAAAAAATCGGACAGGGAAAGTAGCATTCAAGGAGGACAGTCAACCACAAAACACAGAAACAAACATGGAAACAGACAAACAAGAAGGCAAAAGTAATAATAAAAGTAAACGACATCAGAAATAAAAAAGGGTTGACAATGGGGCTACCGCCTTGGAACGGTCAGTGGCAAAGTAGGCCACTGGGGGTTTAAACCGGTTCTAGGGTGCACCAAACCTCACACTTACCCTACTGTCATCCCATTAAAACAGGACAGCGTAAATAAAAAATCCCCGCCATGATCTAATCTCTAACCAACAAGGCAGCATCAATAGGCAATATAAGTAATACACAAATATGCTCGTGTAAATATAATTCAAAAAAACAATAGCCTAGAAAGCCACAATGAAGGTACTCAATGACTTGGCAGAAGCCAGAGCAGTAAGAGAATAAACCATTAAGGGCACGACAAGAAAGATCATAGACAAACATCAAACGCCACCGTCCCAATGGGCTTTAGGTAGGCGTCATCATAGAGTCCACAGCCTGTCCCGTCATCGTACAATTAAAGAGGAAAGCATAGTGGCGAACTCTAAAAGGGTCCACCACCAAGCATGCAGTACGTTGCAAAATGATAGGGTCATAACCTCTTTTGATACACTTTTTAACAAGTTTAACAAAGATAGTATGAAAGTGATCATGACCAAGAATCTTACGAAGTTTATAAATCACATCACCATAGAAGTCAGGTTGTGATAGTCCTTGTCGCAGAATAGTCCTTAAATTATTTTTATATTTGGAAAGAAAATCAGGGTTACGATAATACCATTTTGCAAAGGTTTTACGAAGTTTATGGTAACGGTAACCCTGATTGAGTAACTTTTTAGTTATACAAAGATTACGAATATAAAAGTCCTCAACTCGAGTACAAGCTCTAGAAAAACGAATAAGTTGAGACACATATACCCCGTAAGAAGTTGGTCGGGGAGCATCCCCATCCAAGTGGGGATAATTAACAATGTCAAAATTAAAATCATCTCTCTTGTCATAATTTTGTTAATTATTTTACCATTTTCAATCGAGAGATCTAAATCAAGAAAAGAAGCGTTATTATCAGATATATTTGCTTTATTAAGCTGAATTTCTTTAGGATAAATATTATCAACCATTATTGGAGAGAAAGGGTTGTCAATGTTCAGTATGTCATCCAGATACCGAGAGGTGTCATTAAAAGCTTTAATAACATCTGCCTGGGTATCTGGTGAAAGACTCAACATGAAATCTCTTTCATAGCAAAATAAAAACAAATCAGTGACAAGTGGTGCACAGTTCGTACCCATAGGGATACCAACAATTTGTCTATAAACGGTGGTTCGTACCCATAGGGATACCAACAATTTGTCTATAAGACGCATTCATACGTTAGTACATCCCAAATATTGAGGTTCTCAAACATTTTCTTTTACTGGTTAGCAACATGTTATTTGATTTTCTTTCAAAGTTCGTACATGTAAGTTGTTTAAAACAAATAACTTACCGAACAAAAAGGTTTGATAAATAATCCATATAATTATGTCGTTATGTTGCCATCGGAGCAAGAGCATTGTTACAAACGCAAACACATCATTTACCACAGATGTGTTTACACGGCTACTTTTGCGGTTATTTGTGAAAATACACTTTTAAATTAATATATGCTTTAATTTGTTAATTTAAAATACACAAACTGTTTGTTTGTTTCCACCTATAACGATTTTTGATAACGATAACGTACAATATCATCGTTTGGATTTGATGAAACACTACACTGACAAATGTGTCTGTAAAATCGTTTTGATATTATGATCCTTAGTTTCGCTATAACCTATAAAGGAAGTGTACATGTATAACTTTTAAACATTTAATCACCATCCTTCAGTATTTTCAATGTGATTATAACAATACGTGTATGACGTTAGAGATGAAATAGAACAATTATTACTTCTAAAGGCAAGACGTTAGAGATGAAACAGAATAATTATTACTTTTAAAGGCATGATTATATAAATGTAGGATGTTCATGGCTGCACACAGTTTAAAAGTTAAATTTAAATACATTAACATTGCCAGCTATTCTACCTTAAGGAGGTTGGCGGGGAAAGGACGTAGTGCTAAGATATTTTTAAAATTCATATTTAAAGCTTCTTTGGTATAATTTAGATTCAAAATTATCAAAAAAAAGGCTAGGTCACCACACTCTTTTTCCCACTAGACGTCATTGAAGAAGGCACATATTTCTAACTTCAAAATTTCACTAAAAAGAGACAAAATATAGTCATTGAACATTTTCACAATTGTTTTCATAACATTACGTTTATTGAAAAACAACATTTAATTTTCGATTGCATATATACATATCTTTCAAATCATATAAAAACAATTGTAATCCTCATTCGTCTTTTTAATTTAAAAAGCAAACATATATGCACCGTACCCCATCCACTTTTGTTTTTACCGAAAAAATAATTCAAGATAAAAATTTATGTTCTAATGATCAACTTTTTTGAAAACTTGGATATGTCAAGGTCCTGTGACATTTCTGTCAAAACAAGTAAACAAATATATAGGTCACCAGGCTTCTAATGATTTTTTATTAAAAATTCTTTAAATTACACCCATTTTGGAGTTATTTTGACATTTTCAATGTAAAAATACTGTACACACAATATTGACACGGAGATCGAAAATAAAATCAGCTCAGTATATACATTTATATATGTATTCCACTACTGAAAAACAAAAATCTGATCTATTCTATAGGAAAAGGATAAATTCTACTTAAAGCTACCCATACCCCCTATTTTGCTGACAACAAAAAATGATCACAAATGACAGAAAAAATATGAAAAAAAAAAATTGCTTCAAATTTGGTATGTTACTATTTTAAATCCTACATTATATCCATATCTACTAGAATGGAAAAAAATTAAACAATTCTGTTGTCAAATAAAATTATGATTTAAAAAATAAAATGTTTAGACTTGAAGATGTCAAAACTTGCCGAGCCAACATCCTTAAGAACTGCAGGGATCAACTATTTTCACATATACTAGTTTTGTTATTTTCAGAGTTTGTATTAAATAGATAAAGCGTGAAAGTGTTAAAATATTACTGGCATGTACTAATATTGAACCTAAGAATCCGTTCATTTTAAAATACAAATGTAATATGATTTTGCATAAAGTGGGATGGAAATATTTATTTAGTTGTCAAGGTTGTATCAAGATATTTCATGCAATTACGCAATTCGACTATACTATATCGTAGTGTATACATGCTGACTTAACTATGTTATTGCTCCAATGGCTAAAAGGTTACTATTTAAAAATACATTTACAACCATTAAATATATCTACTACTGAAAGCATCCAACACATTGTCTCAAGGATATGTCTTTATTACATTAAAACTGAATTACATCCATCGTTTGAAAAATAATAATATACAGTGAACACTTTATATCGAATCCTAGTAAAATGAGTGTAAATTTCTATTTCAGGATAATATACTGTATAAGAAAGGAAATTCCTATTTCGTTATATGCCAATTGTATTTTCCGCCATATCACAGCCGATGGGTATATAGGGCGGATACATGTTACGTTGTTATTGTGGCATATGCATGAGGAACATGCAAACACTCCTGTCCACGTGCCTTTTGCGTGATAACATTAACGCTGACAATTTTTTTTTTTTAGAGTTAATGTGGATCCAGTTTCTGGACTATTCAACATTAATATGTCGGTTAATTCTCCTGTATTATTGTTAAGTATGCGTATTTTTTACGAACTGTTTATGAAGTGTCAAAAAGGCATTTTGTGCGTATGCGAAGAAGCATTGTCAACATATTCACAACGTATATCGCTCTCCAAAACTTGTCCACAATGTATACCGCTCTCCAAAAGTTGCCATACACTTTCTTTAGAACAGTGAACGCGTGTACTGATTAACAACTGTTTTCTTCTATTCCCATAGCTTTAAAAGTTGTACGTGTAATTCAATTAATTCTAAGTAGCCTTTGAAACACAAAAGTTTGAAATTAGGTGTATAGTTAGAAGAAAGACTCTCTTAGATACCACAGTAACGTATTAACATTTACATCACCATTTTACTCTTTTAGTTGAGATTTTTAAAGTTTAAAATGTATTTATATATAACTGTTTAACTTACTAGGCCAGTTAACTATCGAATATAATGGTATCATTCCACTGCTTATGGAAGCAATGCTGACCTTAATAAAACACCAGCGATAGCTTAAACAAGGTTATAACGCAGATAGATTACATAGGACTAATAGAAAAAAGGGTTCCTTTATAGATGATAAAATCAGCAAACAAAACAAGTATTTAAGAATTATGTTAGCATGTGTTTGTGCGTGACTATGAGATGGCGATTATTCTGTGCAGTTACACTATAGGTACCTGTTGTTTTACTCGTTAAAAGAATACATTTAATATAAATTATACCTGTCGTATTGTAATTATTCTGGACGGTCTGAAAACTGCTACCCACCCAGTTAATATTTATTTTAATGTCACTGCTAGTCCTTAGTTGAAAACACAACATGTTAAAATCCGGATTAAGAAAATACGTGAACTATGCAATTGATCACTATTTATCAAAAGTAGATATACAAATCGAACTGGAAAAGCAGCATTCAACGACGACAGTCAACCACAAACACACACAGAAACAAAGAACAACTATATAAAGTGATGAATAAAAGGCAAGATAAGACATCACAAACACACAAGGGTTTACAATAGGGCTAACGCCTTGGAAAGGTTAGTGGCAAAAGAGGCCGCTGGGAGTTTAAGCAAGAGTCTAGGGTGCAACAAACCTCACTCTTACCCTACTGTCATCCCAATAAACGGGGCAGTGTAAATAAAGATATCTCCGCCAGGTTATAATCTCTAACAATCAAGGCAACCTTAATAGGCAATATAAGTAAAACACATAAATGATAACTTGAGTTCTCCATACAAACGAAAACGTACATTTGGAGAACAGTATAACATCCAAACCACGTGATATAGACCACGTGATATTATATCTGCTATAATTGAAAGTGAATGTTCCACTCATGAATATACTTACTATAGTCAGGATCGAGTCAGGCTATTGTATTTAGCAAAAAACATTTTTTTTGTAAAAATGGTTTTAATCACATCACCGATAGAGGCCATAATTCTGTTACTTTTCGTCGTATTTTACTCAACAGAGTGCAGTGAGCCTTCATGCTCGAAATTCCCATATGAGGAACAATTACTGGAAAAAATGGTTCGTATGGAATTTAAGGTGGAAACATTGACAAACGAGATCAAGGCAGCACGGGATACCGTTGTGAAGGAATTGAACTCTTTAAACGCAGAAAGGGAAAACATGGAAACAGAATTCGGGACTTTGAAAAACTTACATGCACAGGAAATGAAATTGAAATCTGACGAAATGGAGAAGACTTTCAAACGTCAGGAGGCTCAAATTGCGAGGATGTCGGAGGATATGCGTAATCTAGAAAATGTTACAGTCTCAAAATTCACAGGTAATACGGTGTATGTGTACTATTTTTATGAATGCAAAGCATGAGCGGCAATATGAAAGTTTGATCACTTCGGGTTGAAATAAAATTAATGACAAAAACAACACAATGTTAACCTGTTATTTTATATCATTCTCTTCGTTAAGGTATTTCAGGCTGTCAAATAATCTAACTTTCATACTAGTTATCTAATAATAATAATTGTCTGAATTATGACTATATTTCTTCATTAGAACATAAACAATAATTAAAAATATTTAACCGTTTTCTTTTCAAAAAAAGGAGGTTGTTTTTCAGGTTAAAAAAAAGCCCATACTGTGTTTTTTTAATTGTTTAAATGGTGTTTTACGTCATTTTTAGCTAATTTTAGGTAATATTATTTTGTGGTAGAGGCAGACTAACCCATTTTTCCTGGGTAGAACTACTACTATATACCTCCATCTGTAAGAATCGACACTTTCTCACTTATACGTTGGAATCTCAGTGGGCTCCGCAGCGGCGAGTGGCAAGAAGGTTTACAACGCAACGTCGTTGATCCCTCGACCATGGAGGCATTTCATGCTATGGTAATTAAGGCGAACAATAACAGTGAATAGATATATTTCATTGATACATCCTGATAATTCAAAACCATATCTTATAAATATTAATGCAAATTTGCAATGATACCTACATGATGTTTAATGCAATTACACCCCTTAATATCTTTATTATCTGCTTTAAATTTATGAAAAGTGTAAAATGTTATGTAATATCCGAATTTTTAAGTCAACCCATACTCTCTTTTATAATAACAAAAGTAGACATAACATTCGAACAGGAAATGTAGAATTCAAGGACCACATTCAACCAAAAAAACTCATAGAAATAATCAACAATAAAAACGATAATAAACAGGCAATATATGACATCACAAACATAAAAGGGTTGACAATAGGGTCTTAGCCTTAGAACGATAATTGTCAAAAAGGGCCGCTGGTGGGTCAAGCCAGGTTCTGTGGTGCACCAAACCTCACTCGTACCCTATTGTCATCCCAGTTAAATAGGGCAATGTAAATAAATAAAAATACCCGCACCAGGTTTTATTCTCTAACAAGCAATGCAACATTAACAGGCAATATAAGCATAACACACAAATGAATATGTATATATAAATATAAAACTAAATAAAATAAAAATAACATGTTTTAAATATAAAGTGGAATCTAATTTAATTCAAAGATCACAGTGACCTTGACCTATGATATATTGACACTGAGATCAGTAAAGCTTTGCATCTCACAAAGATGCAAGCACGCATCAAACATGAAATCCATATATGCATATGTTCTGTTGAACATGAGATGAAACACATTTTAAGGAAATTAAAAGACACAGTGACCTTTGACAATTAAGGCTAAAGCTTCACAGCAAAAATAATTTGATCTATGTAGTCATTCAGTTTACAAATACATTTTCATTATGGAAACTGTCATTGTGAATTTGACCTGTTTCTACTTCTTACAAAGTTAAAAGTACACAGCAAACATGAAATCAATCAATGGAATTGTCTGCCTATAACGAGCGAAAACCCAATTTATTAAACAGTGGTCTTGACATTGCACCAATTTACCTCAAAACCAACAGAGTACTTTGTCGTACGAAGATATTCCTACACAGCAAATATAAAATCAATTCATGCGCACGACCACTCTCTTACAACACAGTGACGGGAAATCGAAGCCTGGTTGCATTTTTATTTAACTGCTTGGTTTGATTACACTGAAATTTTTCACTCAATGGTAGGCGTGTTATGTTTTTTACACACATGTGCTCGTTCATGAAAAGAACCAAACGTCTACCATCTCGTGAAGGATATCCCTATGATTGATCCCAATAGTTAAGTAACCTATATGTGCTCTTCAAAAAGTCCTCAGGAACGAAGATAAACATTTATTCTAATACACACCTTTTAGTTTGTAATAGTTCGTTATAACCTACGACCTATGTGCGTGACCTGGGAAGGCTCACAGCATGGCTGATGTCCAACTCTGAAGAAGTAATAATGCCAGTAGAGTATTTTAAGGATATTTTAATACGAATAGAATATTGTTAGGTGTATTATATCATTTCTATCTGACGTTTAAATGTAATGTAAGAAATAAATAATATATATATTATACAATTATGGACTTTTTAGCTGTTATACATGATGTGATATGCACCAAAAAAATCATTATTGACCGAGGCGATAGCCGAGGTCAATAATGATTTTTTGGTACATATCAACATCATGTATAACAGCTGAAAAGTCCATAACTGTTTTATTATATAACCCTCAATTTGAATTTGACAGTTTATAACAATTAAACAATAGATTTTTTCAATAATATCACATCTCGGGACAGTTTTATAAAACTGGTCAATATCAGAAAAAAACAGGTCAATATCGCTAGATATTTTTTCTAAAAAATTACTTTTTAGCCAATGAAAACGCGTCTATTTATAGGTTATATAATAAAAATTATGATTGTTTACAATTGAACTCTAAAAACGTTCTATAATTCACCATTATTCACCGTAAATGGTTTTTCTTAAAAAAAAAACACAGACATTTAAATTATCCGAATTGCGGATTGTATCATGCTTTTTACTTTTAATTATGGCATTGAAAAAATATCAGTGAGATTGCCATAGCTTAATTATACATTAAGATCATCTTCAAATTATATCGTACCGATTATAAACCATTTGCCTATTTGTAATATCTATAAAGATTTGTATCACATTTTCAGACCTGGCTGTAACAGCAACTATTGCATTCAAGGCACGTCACCTGGCAGATAAAAGTCCGGCCACAGACCAGATATTTGTGTTTCCAACCAATCTTTGGAACGAGGGTCAAGGCTATGACAACGTTACTGGGGTATTCACAGCACCTTTTGGTGGATTATATATGTTCACTGTTCAGTTGTGTACCTCCGGAACGAGCATTCATTTTGCCATTGTTGTAGAGAACGAACGTCAAACCGTTGGAGCAATGGGTGATAATGATTATAATGTATGCCACTCGGCTGATGCTTTTGCCATGTTAACACCTGGTATGAGGGTGTGGGTGATATGTACATCAGGTTCGTCAAGTGATCTCATGTATGAATCTGATGCATATTACCGGAACACGTTTTCAGGTGCACTTATTCATAAATAGATTAAGATTTAAAAACAAAATGAAACAAATAAACAGTTTTAGATGAATGAATGGTATGTTTAGCCTATGACATGACGTATAATTGAATACTGAACAATCGAATTTGTTGTTTAACTTTGATCATATATGTGATGAATATTACACATGTGTTAGTATAGCACCATATTGATTTAATGTAAACAGACGCACGCATTAACCCAAATTCGAATGTCCTTTTATTAGTTAAGGCCAACTACCATGCATGAATGGAATAATTAATACATGTTCTTCGCAAAATAGTTTTACTTGGATGACGAGTGTATACTAGTGTTATCATTGTGTCTATTATTATTATTACAGTGTACCACTGCCTAATGACATGGACACACAGTACATTTAGAGACATATGTCCCGCCTGTTGTATTTGAAGGGGACATAGTTCGAATATATATATATATATATATAACTGTAATGAACTAATATTATTAAAATTTGTGTCAGACGATGAGGCCAGTCTAATGAAGTGCTTGCATGAAGAACATATTAAAAAGACACAGTGCGGTCTAGAAATGTTGTCAAGTATTGAATTTCCTAGCCTCCCGATTTATTTATATAATATTTTATTATTTTGATTTTAAACCTGATTGCATATTATTAAACACAATTTCCACCCACTAATCAACCAATCTTGTTAATGACCAGGTATCGCTAGTTAAAATCGATCTTTAAAAACAGCCCACCAATGCGATCTTTACTATTTCTGACATTGAAGAAAAAGACAAGTTCTCTACAAAACATTTATGCATATGTTTCAACTGTTAAAGGAAGTACATCAGGATTGGTATTAATTTTAGATTGTTCAAATAAATTATTTATGAATTTAATTGATAACAATAAACTAAATGAGCCATAAAACACCAAAAGAAATTACAGTGAACATATAAAACAAACGACCCGAAGAACGTATTTCCTAACTATGATGAAGCGCAAGAGATAGCTATTTTAAACTTGGCAGTAAAATAAGTCTCAGTGTATTGCAAAGCGCACGAAGCGAGCGTCATGTGTAGATATCGCCGATTTGCTCTGCGTGACAGGTATTTATAACTTGGGAATTTCTCTATGGAATTTTAAGAATTATTGTAAATTATAATCTTTAATTATTGCGCTGTATTATAACAATTTGTTTATGTTCCATCTATATCTATGAACTATTTCACGTTTTAAATTGGTCATTTTATACTTTTTATGTTTTAAACAAATTAGGCCCTAAAGCCTGATGTACTTCCTTTAAATATATAGATGCGTAAATTTTGAAATCGAGGCCGTAATAGAGAAATATAAACGAACATTTGTTATCTGGAATAATACAATAACTTTGAATTTCAAGACAGACATTAGAGGTACAGTAATGTATCTATATAATCTGCCTAAGTTTGATGGAATGTAAAACCTGAGTCTGCTAATTAATTGCATATTTTTTTTACATTACTTTACATAACAAGCACATTTTCCGGGCCTCATCCTTATTTCAAGTATAGTTTACTGTTGTTTTCTCGAGCAAATCAAGCTGACCAGGGCTATGTTTGTATTTCACAAAATAATTAGCGGGTGGAGTGTTTCAGAAGGTATTTGTGGACTATCTTTAAACCAAAAACGAAGTCTAAGCGGAACATTGTAATAGACTTGATTATATAAATGTAAATATGTAATGATTCATAATACACAACTATTATATAATATAAAGCAAACATACAAGTACGTCGAGTGGTATTAATCCAATGTTAACAAGCAAATTCAATGAATTGTGAGTCCCCTACCGGTATAGCCATCCATCTAAATACAAATGTTAGGAATAAAATGTAACAGGGAAGGAAGCAAAACCAGCAACACAAATATATATTTAATAATCTGGTAAGTGCATGTTATTTTCACTGTAGTCCGTCTGAGATTTAGATGGGCTAATATTAAGAGATGTGTTAACCTATGTATTATAACAGAGTACGAGAGTGGACCTTTGGAAAAGGCCGAACACGACATATACGAAATATTGCAGTCTCGGTTTGATTGAGACTGTTTATGAACGGTAGTGAAATATGCTAGCTACCGCTCACGCCCTCTAGCCCCGGGTTGGGTAGAACTCAATATTCATAAAATCAATAGTACAAAATTGTAACCATCCCGAAGATGGCAGGCATATAGCGGTGGACATGGAGTATATTTCTTCCCCATGTCGTACGGCGTATGGTCCCAGTATCTAATAAAATTAAATGGCCCGAAGAGCGAAATTAACTTAATGGAAGTCTGACCATTAACAGTATCAGCCAAGTTAAAGTCAGAAGAAAGATCATTCTCAATAGCTCTTTTAGCCATAGCTCGAGTAACTGTACAAGCCGGATACAAATCATGTATTTCCTGTTCAACGGGATCACGGGGATTGATCAAAAGAAGGGTTGTCAGATACAAGTAGATTAACCACGACCTAATCGCCAACTATGTCATTGCCTAGTAACAAATGGACACCTTCAAATGGCAAAGAATATATTATTCCAACAGCCACATATCCAGTAAACAAATCTGATGACAAATACATATTATGGAGAGGGACAACCAAGTAACCGCACTCTACCCATTGAATAAGTACATTAATACCAGAATAAATCTTCTGAGAAAAGGGCATAACAATGATTGAGAAGCTCCCGTGTCACGTAATATTTTAATAGGGATAGGTTTGGCTGAATCATCAATAAGTGATATAGAACCTTCAGACATGAATGGCTCATAAGTCTCCATATCCAGATAACAGAATCAGACTGGGATTTCTTGACCTCAACAATTGCATAGTTTTCAACTCAAGACAGGGGTTTAGACCTTAAAGAGGTGAGACCAGTAGGTTTTACACCTTCTTTTTGTTGTTGCTTCCTTTTTAAAGTAAGGCACTCAGAAATGAGGTGACCTTTTTATTTGCAATAATTGCAAGTAATTTGAGATAAGGATGTTTGATTAGTAGTCTCATTAGATGCTTGATGTTTAGAAGTACTGGTACTGAAAGTACGAGGCTGAGATTTAGAAGTACTGTCGTACGAGTGAGAGGGTTTCTTAAATGAAGAATGCTGCCGAGGGCTTGAATAAAAGAAACCTTGTGAGTTAGCAAATAATCATTCGCCAAACGTGCATCATCTTCCAAAGTTTCAGCCTTTTGCTCATCTAAATAGGTTTTAACATCAGTGTTAATACACTTTTTGAACACTACAATTAGAATAACTTGGCTTAACTTATAATGATTGCGCTGAATTTCTTTGGTTCGAGCAAATTCAACATGTTTGATCTCTTTTCTCTCTTACAATTTCTAACTTCTGCCTATATGCACAGAAACCAATTCATAAGCTCATAAGATAATATCTTTAACAGTTTGGTATGACGAACATTGTTCTACAGTTAACTGAATGTAAACGTCACGGCCAATTAAAAGACTCTGTAAAAGAATTGTCCAATGTTCAATTGCCATTTCAAGTTTTCAGCAATTTTCTCAAAATGAAGAAAATATTTTTTAATTTTCTTAAAAACTTGGTACTAATCTACTACGTTTAGTAACATCAAAAGTAGAAGTTGAGTGGGTAGTGGGGCGGAGATGGTGAACTTGCCTTGCTTACCAAATATAATTTTTTCATCTTCAATTCAAACTCTCTCCTATCTTTTTCTCTTGCAATTTGTTTTCTATCGTCATTTACATCAAATTCCGTTTCCACCAACAACTTTAATGCTTTCTCTCCAAACATGTCTTCATTAACCAAAAAGTGTACAAAAATATTATTAATCATGGACTTTCTCATAGAAGATGGACAATTCGATAGCGTATATTGTTTTGCAAGCAAGAGCAATTCATCTTTTTGAAGGGAATCAAACTCCTCCTGGGTATGCGTAGCAACACTTTTTTCAAGATCAAACAACATTTTGACTGTAGCTGGTTTCACTCTTTATAATATTGAAAATGAATAAAATGTACAATTAATTTTGTGCTTTTATTATTTATTTATTTATTATTTCATTATTTCCAAAAGCAATGTATAAATGATTAAAGCACCGAACATGTTTCTATCCCGGACGAGCCAACAATTTCTGGTAGGAGTAAAATGTAACAAGAAAGGAAGAAAAAACAGCCACACAAAAATATAATTAATACATTTATTTACATAAAATATTCACTTACATAATACACAAATCCAGTTTTTCATTAAGATCCAATAGTTTAATTAAGTCCAAATAAAATTATCTAATGTACCTTTAATTCACATTAGCAAGTGTCTCTTTAATCCAAAACAGTAAGTGTCTCTTTAATCCAAAGTAGTAAGTGTCTGTTTAATCCAAAACATTAAGGGTCTCTTTAATCTAAAAGTTAATTTTCCTTAGTCTAAATTAATTTCCAATATCCGATTTAGTCCAAATATCTAATGTCACTGTTATTATTACCAAAGACAGCTCCAAAGTTCATCACAAATGAATTTGCTTAAAATAGTCCAATGAGACCAAAGTTCATCATAAATGAATTTGCATAAATAATTTGCATACCAGATAATCATGTTTACATCTATACTTTTTTAACTTTCTTCCAGTCCAAAACAATAATAAACACGCAACAATGCATGTACACTTTGAGACACATGCAACAATACATGTACACTTTCAGATATAGGTAACACAAAAGAAAAAGACAATGCCCACTAGTCGGCAATATTGGTTACAGGCTAACATGTTTTGCATATGTTCCAAATACAGCAAGCACATTTTATACAGAAATACTTGCAGTCGTTTACCCACAATCTCAAGATACAGTTGTTAAAGAGTAAACCAAAAATCCCTTCTGGTTATATTGGTAGAAGAAAAAACATGCAGAAAGTCACAATAAAAATGCAAATTATTCGCAACATATTGCTCACTTCTTCGAAACATGACTCGAATGTATCTAAAAGGTCACCATATTTGTTACTTCATCCTAACATGACGCGCCTTAGATTCCCGCCAAAATGAAAGTATTCAAAACCAAAGTTACCATCACAGTTTTACAATGTCATTTGGCAGATTGAGATTGCTCCTCTATAAAAGAGTATGAGAGTTGACCTTTGGAAACGTCTGTACACGATAAATACGAACTATTGTAGTCACGGTTTGATTGAACGGTAGTGTAATATGTTTGCTACCCTTCATGCCCACTAGCCCCGGGTTGAGCAGAACTCATTATTCATAAAATCAAAATTACAGAATTTTAACCATCCCGAATATGGCATGCATATGGCGGTGGACATGTTATTTACTGTCATATAGTTTATTTACATGAAAACAGTAATAAAACCTTCATCTGTATTGTAAAAAACAAATATGCACCGCAAATTATACATCAACACGTGTGGCTAACGCCCATAGTGTTTATAATGCGACAGTGCACCTTTTCTTGCTCCGTTGCCTTCGGGCTAACACGTAGTCAATATTTTGAACATACCGAACCGTCGATATACTCACGAGGCTTGATCCCGAAGAATGACGGGATTGGCCGAATTTGAAAAATTGGGAATCAAATAATATATGAAGAAGTTATACATTAACCCAAACAACATAGTGTAGCAATTCAGACCTGGCTGTCGATCGCGACACATCGTCACATGGAGGTAAATATAAGTTCCAAGATGTAGGCAGTTAACTGACAAAGAAACACAAACGTTGATTCGATCAAACCATCACCGTGTTACGTATCTTCCAGAAAAAAATAAAACTGATTACAGATAATCTTTACGCAGTATTATATTGCAAAGTAGTGTGTAACATTTTTTTTATAAACAACTGTCAGAAATGTATCCACGTTCAGATTGTTTGGATTTGCGATGAGCACCTGCAATCAAATACAAATATTATAACTATAGCATGTATATTGATATCATTTTAAAACGATACTATACACAACTTTCCCACCATTTATTAAACTTCAAAAACGTGCTACATGCATATTAACACTGAAATTATGAGTGAGTTTTCGGGTACCAGTAGAGTAATAGTGCGTACCGGATACAAATATATTCATTAGTTATTCGGCTCACATGAACAATAGGTTGGAAACGAAGGGATGTCGCTGAACTCATTGTCGTGATACACCTCAATACACAGACAAACACATACAAGTCAAAGAAAGTATATCGAATAGAACTCCCGCTTTATCTCGATATTTGAGATATATGCTAAATAATATTTCAAATCATTCCTTGTCCTTATATGTTTAGTACATAACCACAGTGTAGGTAAACTCATAGACTAGCTCTTAGACCTAAGAGAAACAGTTTACATTCAATTTTAAACATCCTCTATAGTAAGTAGCACCAAACAACCAGTATATAAATCGTATATCTTAAGGGTGCCCTCTGGTGAATATCAGAACAGATAGAATTTTTTATTTCCCTGTTTTTTATGAAGACTAACATATTACTAGTTAGTTTCTGGGAAAATAATGATGTGTTGGTGATTTAACTTTTTAGCAATATTAATCTTTAGCTATACACCCCCAAAGTGGGGTTTTAAATTCATAATCAGCTGAAAAGTGGGTATGGCTTTAGAAATCACCTAATATTTTATGTAAAAAAAAGAAGCAAATGAAAAAAAACTTATGAGAAGCTAAACAGGTATCAATACAAAAGTAAGAAAACCCTTGAAATAACAAAAATAGGAGAAATCTTTGAAGTTTTCAATTTCAGCACACCTTCTAATGAAACAAAAAAATCACAGAAAATTGCATTTTTGGGCAAATTTTGGGCAAGAAAAACTAAAAAAAAATCAGATGAAATTTGTAATAAACTGGTATATAAATAGAGAATTTTAAGTTTATCAAATAAATGTGATAAAAAGTATATGATTAAAATTAATGTTAACACAATGTTATATCAAATCCAAATAATCTATCTCTAAGTGTGATATAACACACAATATACAACAGTTTGTCAATCAGAAGCATGTTGTTAAATCACTCGTGTTTTAGCCCTCATGATATAATACCCAGTCTCCCCCACAAGGTAAAAAATCAGCTCGAATCGGAGCCAGAAATAAAATCATGATACAGTTACAATCTCCCCAGGTAGCAGCCTTTTAATGACACCTAACAAATTAACTGCAATAAAAGTAGCCAGTGCTAATGTGGAACAGCTGGCATCTCTGAGAGGCACATTCTGCAGCAGAACAGTAACATTGAGTATAAATGGACACATCATGAAATAAAACAATGTACTTGATGAAAATTCAGTTTATTTATTTTATATATAGCGTTACTGGCACAGATTTATTTAATACCAATGGAAATTGTATCAGTTGCTTTAAAATGAGAAAAATATTGTTTTACTTACTAATAGTATACAACAACTTAGATTGTATTTTAAATAATTGTATTTTACTGTCAAATCTTTGACAGTTCCCAGTAATTACAACATTATCAAAAATAAGAACACTTTGTAGTAATATAGTATAAATCTAGTGATGTACATAATGTTCATGAATATTTAGAAACCTTCATTATCACTTCAATATATATACTTAAAAAACCCTCATTTCACCACATCAATATTTATAACCCTCATTTCACCACATCAATATATATAACCCTCATTTCACCACATCAATATATATAACCCTCATTTCACCACATCAGTATATATAACCCTCATTTCACCATATCAGTATATATAACCCTCATTTCACCACATCAGTATATATAACCCTCATTTCACCACATCAGTATATATAACCCCCATTTCACCACATCAATATATATAACCCTCATTTCACCACATCAATATATATAACCCTCATTTCACCACATCACTATATATAACCCTCATTTCACTAAATCACTATATATAACCCTCATTTCACCACATCACAATATATAACCCTCATTTCACCACATCAGTATATATAACCCTCATTTCACCACATCAGTATATATAACCCTCATTTCACCACATCAGTATATATAACCCTCATTTCACCACATCAGTATATATAACCCTCATTTCACCACATCACAATATATAACCCTCATTTCACCACATCAGTATATATAACCCTCATTTCACCACATCAGTATATATAACTCTCATTTCACCACATCAGTATATATAACCCTCATTTCACCACATCAGTATATATAACCCTCATTTCACCACATCAGTATATATAACCCTCATTTCACCACATCAGTATATATAACCCTCATTTCACCACATCAGTATATATAACCCTCATTTCACCACATCAGTATATATAACCCTCATTTCACCACATCAGTATATATAACCCTCATTTCACCACATCACTATATATAACCCTCATTTCACCACATCAGTATATATAACCCCCATTTCACCACATCAATATATATAACCCTCATTTCACCACATCACTATATATAACCCTCATTTCACCACATGAATATATATAACCCTCATTTCAC